>JAOVVF010071668.1:0-15062 GCA_028565595.1 Duopalatinus emarginatus
GCCCTTCTATTATTATTTGTTTACTTACTACCTAGTTTATATTCTGTGGACGACAGTCAAATGGCATTTCACTGCAGATTGTACCATGTATGACTGTATGTGACAAATAAAACTTTGAATCTTGAATCTTATACAAATCAAAACTCAAACAAGAAAACAAAATCTGTGATAGGAGAAGGGCATCAAAAGCCATAGCGGTTGCTAGTAGCTCATGGGTCATTGATTTCCTTGCTCATTTCAGATGCCTGTGAGCAAGGTGGAGGTAGTAAGGACAATAATATGTGAATGGAATTTTTGTGCCGCAAATTTGCAAACATATGAAACGTAGATATAGATATAGATACATATCATATCTACATACATATATATAGTAGATATAGAAACATATAAATGTTAAAATTATTGTTTTGTTTGTTTATTGTTAAATAACAGTAACAATAAAGCAGAGAGGTAATTACACCAGGGGTACAAATACCAGTGCCTTAAGCGCCATCATTTAACATAGATTCTGTGGATATGATTAAGCTGATTAGAGGAAAAAGTGTACTGAAAACCCAGTTACTAAAAATATGCATAAGAACAGGACTTAATTGGGTCAATGCTGTGCTGCTTGCTTTAATGGTGTATAGATGAAGTTCTTTAGAAAGCTGAAAGCTAAAAAAAAAAAAGTACAAAACCCATACCTGTGTCAGATAAAGGAAAAAATACATCAAAGCAAAATTCATATAATCTAGTTGAATTCCACACTGTTCAATACACCACACCTCCAATGATCAAGAGACGTCCTCAGGAGACATAAGAATTATAGAACATGACCTGACTCAAACAGAAGCAGGGTTGTGTTCAGAAGTAGACAAACAGCTGTATTAAAGGGCAGTAATCAATAGGTGGTTTATGTGGATTTCATTTACTAGAGAACAACAGGGGTGGGAAAATTCTTATGTGTGTTCAAGGACTAGACTTGATGTTGTATATCTGCCAAATGCCATAAATGTAAATGTAAATATATATATAGTATCACTCATACTCAGTATAGTGGGGATCATGGTAGAAAGGAATTGTGACCTTACTTCTATCTATCTACTACCTTGTTTGTGATGACAGAAATGCTTATAAAATAATGGTTCTACATGTTATTTGTAAACTTTTGTAAACATTGGCTTATAATTTCATATACATATAATGTATTTTAACACACTACAAAGCTTATAAGGGTCAAGCCTCACATGGGCATTTTTGTGGTGTCTTGTTCCACATACCAGCTCTGAAGCAGGAGAACACTTCATGGTTTAACGACTAACTCAGAACATGGTTTAATGACTAACTTTGAACTAACTAGTTTCTTGCAAGTTGGTTGAATTAAAAAAAAAAAAAACTCATTGTAATCGAGTTTAGTCTCTGCTGGAAACGACGTTTGAATGACTCCAGGACGTTTAAAAGTTGTTAATCCCTCCGGAACAGAAAACCAAGAAGAGCCCTCAGAAGTAAAGAGTGTGACCGATGTTTTGTCCTACGTGCCTTGCAGCAGGTTGTCATGACCCAATATCTGTAAAAGTTCTTCAAACTTATATAGTTCCTGTAAGAGTTACTTGGGCGACAGTTCACTTGAGCACTGTTTTCAAACAGTATCATAATATAACAATAACGCTACAACAGCCTGTGTACTTTTAGCATATTTGCATTACATGTTTAGCTAACACCCACTAGTTAATTTAACGTTATTGTCAGTAACCATCAGTGTGTTTTTCTCTGCTAAGCCCGTGGCTCCCGGGCCCGCTGCTAACGTTACAGCCACTGGAGAGCAGTAAAGTAAGCCTTTTTACACATTTGTAGTTTTACTGATTTAGCATCAGAGAAGGATTATTTTTCTCATATAAATGCACATCTCAAACAAAACGAGACTGTCATTTGTATGTTTTTAGGCTGTTACAAGGATAATTTCGGGGTTATAGAGCCAGTTGAATACATTCTTGATGCCAAAATCAAACGCAGTTTTCAATATGTCCCAATATTGAAGTCCTTACAGCAGCTGTTAAGTAGAAGGGATATCATTACAGAAGTTGTTGAGGGTCATCAAAGACAAGAAGGCACATATTCGGGTGTGACACATCAGTACATATCCGCAAGGGACGGCTCTCTATTTAAGGAATTGTTTCTTTGCTCGAGAAAAGCCAAGGATCATTCTAAATTTTTTATGTTAATGACTGAAACGTGTAACCCACTTGGCACCTCATGAAAGAAGCATAAGCTTTGTGCTGTTTATTGGGTATTGGCTAACCTGCCTCCGGGGTCTCATTTTGCTTTGTCGTCTATCTACTTGTTAGTATTGTGCAAAATACTAAGGAGATGGAACAAGTAGCCCAGAGTCTCATCAAGAAACATCCATGTCTAACTGAGAAGGGGTCCGGTACTGGCTATGGTGGATGGAAGATGATTTTGAAATATAAACTAGCCAACTACCGCACACAACTGAGAAAACTGGGATGCCCAGAAGTGACAGTGAACTCATTAAAAAACAAATGTGTTGGAAATCACAGCGCAGAGTCTAAAATGCAAAGAGAGCAGAAGTAAATTAATGCCTGACATACCCATCAGCAGAAAGTGAGGAGAGTCTAGGAGCCATGCGGAAAGCTTTACTCTTGAATGTAAAGAAGAGGAACAACCGAGAGGTTTTGAAGCTCAAGATGGAAAAGACCTTTGCATCTAGAAGACATGAGATTGTTTGTGATTTACCGATGGTGGAAGATTTAATGGTGAGATGGCCTGCTTTGTTTGAAGTCAGTGAGGTAAGGCTGATCTCATACTGGGTTTTTTATTGTGGATTTGCAGTTGATAAAAGGAATGTCTTTTTTGCAATGACAAATAGATGAAATGCCTAATAGCACATCATGTCTTTGTGCTTCATCTCCCTCCTCAACTGTCCTGTTTTGCTTTTGTGTGATGGTGACATTCTCAGGGAGTCCTCTGTGCTTTTTCAGATCAACGCTGAATTCAAGAGAATCACCACTGTTCCACTTCAGTCCAAGTTCCTGTCTCAGCTAGACCTCCACTCTGATAATCTGACAAGACTATTCCAAAGGAGAGGAGGACAGCTAGGGGAAAAGCTCAAAAGAGTCACTGCACAAATTGCTAATGAAAGTGATGCAGGCCTCCTACAGTCCTAGAAATGTTTTTTTCAAAGAATTAGTGCCTTTTTTCTATATTCTACCTCTTCTTTATAGATCATTAAAGGAGTCTGTGTCTACAGATAACCTTCTACAGGAATATGTGGTATGTATATTATTCAGTGCTTACACTCTTTTTCCACTCTCTTAATCTCATTTCATCATCAATGTCTATACAGTGTTTCTGGGTTGATGCTAAATGAATTTAAAGGTAGAATAAATGGTTCTCAAGACTTTTTCAAGACCTTTTGTCAAATTCAGCAAATGCCTCATGGTAAAATTAATGAGAAAGAAAGAAAAAAAAAGGTCCCCAGTAGGGGTGGTAGTGATGGGGTTACAAAAAAACCTCATGGCCCAGCAGTCTCATCTGTACATGCTGAAAGAGATTTCTATGTTTATACACAGCCATGGATCTGTAAATTTGCAACAAAATGGCCCAGACTGCATTACTTAGATCTATAGTGTCACTGTTTTGTTTATCATTTTCTTGATAGAGCTTGGTGAATAGTTTTGATTTGTCTATCTTTGGTCTACTTACCTTTTGTCTGTTTTGTACATAGCCTGGGCAACACTAACAACATCAATGCAGCCATTGAAGACACCACTGTTGGGATCTATGTTGTCAAACAACATGCTTCAAGTGATGAAGTAGAGGACATTGGCGTTGTTCTTGAGGGCATCAAGGTGTTACAAGATCTTGATAATGTAGCATTAGCTGTTGCAAGGCTGTTTGAGCTGATGTACGTCCTCAACCTTAACTACTCAGCTGTCCTCCGCTACACCTTTGAGGTCATCCAAAAGATTTGGATAGTGCTAGATGGAGGCAAGCTTTCTAACAAAGCATTGAAACACAGGCTTTGAGTGAACTGTTCAAACCTGACTGTACCTTTGTTTATTTCTCTGTGACATTTCTTTTTTTTGCAAATCTAATTTAAGGGTAACCCTCATGGCTATTTATTTATTTTAATAAACACTAGCTCTTACTTGCCTGATTCAGTTTGTCGCATACATTTGTTTTCTGGGTTACAGGGATTCCCAGAAATAATTGAATTTGCACTTGATAACATGGTGACAAACATCTTTAAGTGAGCTGTACAGTTCAACATCGTAAAAAGGAGACATCCCTGTGTCCAGTGGGGAGCACATCTGAACATACATTCATGTTACCTGACACCCGGTAAATTGTTGTGTTTGATGCTTAATTGGTCTTGAGCTCAGATAGTGTCTCATTCTCTCATGTTCAGTGGAACAAATATTTGGCATGCTGCAAAAACTAAATTCAGTGATCTGCTGTAATTAAAGTCTGATTTTCTGACACTTAAGCTGACACCAGATGGACAACCAATCACTTTTATTACTGTTGTTATGCTATATTTGCTTTTGATGATGCACTAGTACTGTTAACAATGTTTTTAAATGTACTAGTACTGTAAGTGACTGAAGTTTCTTTTGTTTGTGGTTTGTATTTTCATTATTTGTGTTTTAAATCCACTGGTATTATAATTTTTACAGCATTGAATTTCTATGCTGAAGTTACTGTTGGAACAATACAGTTAATTTTTTCAATGCAATCAGGTTTGATTTTTGTATTTGCACACAACACAAAATTGATGTCTGCTGCCTTTAAAAAATCAAGTTACATTTAGAGACCTAACCTGGTTTGTAAGGAAACAATAAAATTGCTTTTCAGTTGCATAATAATACATTTAAATAATATTAGCATTAACAAATCAAGTTTGTTATATTTAAAAATCAGGTATCCTAAACTTGATATAATTGCTTTCATACTACTTAATTAATTGGTGTTTTGGTATCTTAAAAAAATAAGCTAAACAACTTGATTATTTAAAATTCCTGAACATGACTAGAATATGTTGGCTTAACAAGTAAATAATTCATTGAGATAAATAAGGATATTTTGTCAGTCTTACACATGTGGGACCGATGTACACATTAAAATTAAGTAAATCCAAAGGATTCTTTTTTTCAGTGTGAGTTTCATTTTCTACTGCATATACTGCAGAGTAAGTAGTCCTCACCCTGACCTGTATGGACCTGTTCATCAAAAAATCCATTACCCAGTTATACATTCTTCCTCCTATTCCAAGCATAGATAGCTTAATCAGCACACCCTCTTTCCACAGCATATCATACGCCTTCTCGATATCAAAAACACAGCACCAACCACTTCTTTATAAGCTTGTGCCTGACGAATGTCAGATTCTAGACATAACACTCCATTGTCATTCTGCCTTTACGGAAGCCACTTTGATAGGATAAGAAATTGTTTTTACACTCTAGAAAATGAGTTCACAGTCTAAACAGCCATTAAAATCTGTCCTTTTATATTTTATTTCAGGATATTGTGCAAGGACACTCTGTCTGCCTGCCATCATTTCACTGTTTAGACTTGCAGAACTGTGAATTTTAACAAATGACTGAGCTAGCACCTCTGCCTTGTCCACTTCGGTTATAGCCTCCTGGCCTCCCTGTTGCAGAACTGTTATTGATGCCGATTTTTTTAATGCCCCCCATTCTTCTAATCATGCCCGTATGTTGTTCACTGGAATATCAGTCCCAATACTGCTGCAGAATGTTCCCAGTACACTCTTATAGCAGATTTTACCGTCCTTCTGGGCACTGCTGGTCTCTTTTTAAAGTCGCTGGGATGTATTTCCTCAGCAGATCTATATAAAATGCCACACAATTCTTTGTTACACTTGTCAATATCCTCGGACAATGACCATTCCTTTAACCTTGATTTACATAGATCAGATAATTTCTTCCAGCCTGCCCTGTCTAGATGCCATCAGTGTAATGATCACAACCTAATGTGGTGAAATGACATACATCCCAAACACTCCTGCTAGCTAGGTCCAGGAAAGCTAAAGTTAAGATCATTGCAGACTCTGTGCTGTTAATAATATTAATCCTTGCTCCCCTACTATCATTTAAACATATCAGCCCTCCCTCCATTAAAAATTCTTCTACATCTATACCATTACCGTCAGTAATAAACTATCCCACAATGTATTGTGTGCATTTAAATCCACACCACAATGGTTTACCCGGTCCTGGCCCTGCCATTTTTACCAGAACATCTACAGTGAACTTACAGTATTACAAGGGTTGTATACATTAACCACCTTAAACTTCCCACTAGTGCTCCATATTTCCACCACCACTGATTCAACTTCACTACTTATGTGAAGAATTTTAAACCCAGTCCCTTCTCTAATAAAAGTCGCCACTCCTCCACCATTACCTTGGTCCCTATCCCTCCAAGTAATTATATATCCAGTCAAAGTAAAATTTAAGTGAGGTTTCAGCCAGGTCTCTTGTACACAAATAATGTCAGGAAAATGTTTTCTGCTAACCACAATTTTTTTAATTCTTGACCATTAGCAATCAGACTCTGTGCATTCCACTGCAATATTAACATGTTAGCACAGACCATCATTAGACTGTGTTGGAACCACCTTGCCTGTAAGACCTCAACTTATCATGTCCCGGGTAATGCCTTTAACATTCAGAAACTTTTCTGCTGATCTCTTAATAATTTTAATCCTTTCTGTCCTACTTCCAGTCTGTGCAGTGCAGTTGACCACATCAGCCATAAACATTATAAACTTCATTATCAACTACCAGAGTATCCTGAGTAATTGAACAGTGGTGCTGATGGGCCTGAGCAGGTCTGGTGATGTCAGTAATTCTGCGTGCTGGTCTTATTGCACAACTTTCCTGTGGAGCAGCCCTATAAACTTTCTTTAGTGCTTCAGCATAAGTGAGACCCTGTTTAGCTCAGACCTCTTATACTTCAACAGCTTTTTTACGCACCTCACATCCCCCATATGCAGCCTTATGATCTCCATCGCAATTACAATGCTTCGGGTTAACACCTTCTCCACATTGGCCATATTCATGTTCTCCTCCACCGATCCCACACCTTTTCTTCCCTCTGCAGGCTGCTGCTATGTTACCGTACCTCCGGCAGTTAAAACATCAAACCGGTAGAGGTACGTACACCCGGGCCGTGAAGTTTATAAAACCCAGCCGGACCTTATCTGGTAGACCATTGCCATCGAATCGTAACATTACAGACAGGCTATATGTTTTAGCCTCAATCACAGTGCCTCCTGATAAGTTATGTTTGATTTGCTCCATTGTTATTTTCAAAGGAACTCCTAAAAGTACACCCCGCAGCCACTGTTTCTCTTTAAACAATCTCAGTATAATCTTTTTTCCCCCTGGGTACTTTAGTTTTAAAGCTTTGTCTCGTTGGCATTCGTATTTGCAAGTAATCAAAATCTTACCAACTCTTAATACTTTAGCACCGGACACATGATCAGGTTCAGTCCACCATCAGACAGGGACTCTAAACCAGTACCAAATATTCCTCCTTCCAATGCTTGACTCACTCCCCTCTAGCTCCACTGCCAGTAAAATCTCTGTCATATGACAATCGCCTACTTTTCTTTTTTCAGACAGTCTGCCACTCTCCCCCTTCTTCCCTATTCCCACTCCTGCTTCCAAACAACTCTGGCTCACTGCTTGAGCCAGCGTCACTTCCGTCCATCCTCACTTCAGTCACAGCTCAGTGCTGCCACCCACCGTCGTCTGACTTAGGCCGTTCCCCCATCTTGTGGTGACTGCAGGTTATATCACCCCTGCTCCATCCCTGAAGGTCATGTGGCACACAAACCTGCAGAAAAGCACACATACACACAGAGAGAACGAGAGACCTGCACGTAATATTTAGTTGAAATTTTTCTTTCATTAAACAAAGCTGCTCGCTGCATCCCGCGTGAACAAAGCGGTAGTAATTTTCTCAAAGACAGTCAAAGTATCGAATGGACTGACCCAGAAAGGAATTGTTCTTAGAGGCCAACTGACACCTGTTCTACCTCTAAGTACACCGTCCAAGAAAATCATCCTGTCCAACGTGCCCCCTTTCATGAAAAATTAGGTGATTGCTTGTGAGCTCTCCCGTTTTGGGAAGATTGTGTCCCCCATCAGGAAAATTGGTGTGTTTGTAACATCTGACACAGACATGAACTGCTTTGAATGCAAAAAGGTCTGACATCTTGTTCGTGCTTTCCCTTTAAGGGAAGAGCCAAACACTGAGCAGGACCCAGTGGTGGAAGACCCGGCTGCTGCCCCGGAGCCTGAGGGGGACGTGGAGGACAGGTCTACTGTGGATATTACTGGGGAGACTGAACCAGTTATGGGGGTGCCTCTTTGCCTGCAACAGTCATGGAGGAGCCCTCCACCGGTGTATCAGTAAATGGGTTAACAAGAAAGCAATTAGTCATACTTAAAGCTTGAAATGCTTTATTACCAAATTGCTTTATATTAAATAAATGTTCATTCATTCGACTCAACATCTTAAACAATCAATTAAATCTCAATACTAAAATAATCTATGCCCATGCACTGACATACTGACAATAGTAACAATCATTATTGTTAGCTTTAGTATTGTTAGAGACAGATGATCTGTGTAATGTCTGGAGAACTTTACATATATTCATGGGTTCATTCTATTGACAATACACTCTCTCTAGCCAGACCTGGTTGAATTTATTATTTCTAGCATCCTTTATCTGCTTTAATGTCCTGTTTTATCTCTCCTGTAGGTATTTCAGACCATTGCTTGGTCCAGTACACTGTTAGAAAATGTAAAACCCTGGATTGCATACTGGCATTTTAACACAGCGCTTTTAAATGATGTTAATTTTAAGAAGTGTTTTAATTCTTTTGCCATGCTTTTAATTCACAAAAAACATCTTTTAATTCCTTGCAACAGTGGTGGGATGTAGTAAAAACTTAAATTAAATTGTTCTGTCAACAGTACACTCTCAGTGTCACTAGAGACATAACCAGATGTTTAAAAGCTCTGGAGATTGAAATAGTGGAGCTCTAAGGTTTACCGGAGACCACAGGAATTCAAGATACTCTCAAAAACATTAGCCTCCAGACTGGGGAAGGTGCTGGAGCAGATGGTTCACATTGACTAGACGTACTGAGTTCCTGGCAGGTTTATTTTCAGTAATATATACTTGATTCGGGGTGTTTTGGAAGTGTCCATAGTATTGGGCTTAAAGACTGGTCTCATTTTTATAGATCAGGAAAGGTTTTTGACCGGGTTGAACATGGGTTTTTGTGGAAGGTCCTGGAAAACTTTGGGTTTAACGGAGGTTTTATAGCCATGATCAAGGTTTTGAAGGTTGAACCTCTGCTCTGTCAACTTTCTGGCCTCTGTGTTCTAAGCTGTAGCACACCAATACACATCTCAGCATATGCAGATGACCTAGTGGTATTGGTTAACACACAGAGTGATATAAATGTTTTAACTGAGGCTTTAAATAATTTAAAGATTTTATCTTCTGCAAAAGTCAACTGGAGTAAAAGTGAAGCTGTTTTCAAAGATTCAAAGATTCAAAGCTTTATTGTCATATGCACAGTAAGGAAACTAGTTTCCCTGTACAATGAAATTTCTACTTTGCTGCCCACATTGGATGTCAAAGAATAAAAAGTATAAATAGACAAATAACAAAAATCAAATTAAGCATGGAGTAGAAAATATATAAAATAAAATATAAATACTTTTTTAGTAAGAGAATGGACCTTCCTTATGGACTGAGGTGGCTTTAAGTATCTAAGGGTATACCTAGGTGATGGTGAACATGTCAAGAGAAATTGGGAGGGCATCACTGAGAAAATAAAGCTTAACTAGATGGAAGTGGTTAGTCCATAAGATGTCTTACCGTAGAAGGGTGCTCATTGTAAATAACATTACTGCTGCATCCTTATGGCATAAGTTGGCTTGTGTAGACCCCTACCGAATCTTCTTGAAAATCTTCAGGCTGGTAGACTTTTTTTGAGACAGGTTTCATTGAATCCCCCAAGCTGCACTGTACCTACCTAAAGAGGAGGATAGGCAGGAGCTAGTCCACCTAGCTAGCCGGACCTTTGCCTTCTGACTCAAGTTCACACAGAGACTACTCACTGGGCCCAAGGAGTGCAGTGGCATGAACTGGAGGGCAGTGGCATGCAGGATATTAAAAATTGTAGGAAGCTTCGAACCGGAAAGAACTTTGTTTTATTGGACATTAAGACACTGAATGTGACGGACTTACCTGTGGTTTTTTGTGGACTTTTTAAGATCTGGAGTTTATTTAGCGGAAGCTTGTTTTACACTGCTTTCTGAGGAAACCTCTTGTGTGTGGTGCTAGACTGGACATTACACCAACGACTTCCCCTGCACTGACCAGGAGTCTAGTCTCTTCTAGCGTGACAACACTCAGGCTTTTGGTAGACTTTGCTGGACCTAACTTGGATTATGTGGACATGCTAGCAGAAAAGTTGGGAGTGTGATCCACACAAGTTATGGCCTTCAGCTGCGTCGCTGAAGGTCAACACTCACCTTAGAGGAGTTCATACAGGTCAAAGAGTATGCTGCTGTAACAATTAAACCTGCTGAGGAGATCCATTCCCCAGAACCTTTATCACTCCTGACCTAAAGGACTGCCAAAGGGCTCCTCCTGGAGTGTAACGAGGACCTGAAAATGGACCTGAGCACTGCCTCAGGTAAAGAACTTTACAGAGCCTGTGAAAGTTCTCTGTCAAAAAAAAAAAAGACTAAAGAACAGATCTGACACATCATGGCAGGAGGTACTGTGGTTGGGCACTGAGGTAAGGCCAGAGTGGAGAGCACTTTATAAACCACCATTAACAAAGAAGGTGGCAGACCTTCAGTGGAGGATCCTGCATGGCATTGTTTCAGTTAACTTTATCTCTGTTTTAAATCCAGAGATCACTGAGAAGTGTCCTTTTTGTTCCCAGAGAGAAACTGTGTTTCATGCTTTTATGCACTGTTTTAGGCTACATCCTCTTTTTAATGTATTAAATACTGTTTTAAAGTCTTAAATGTTTTTTACACATCGGGTTTTTATCCTTGGTTTTAAGTACGAGTTAAATGTTATTGTTGGTCAGGCCAAAATGGCAGTGTATATTAGTAGAAAAAACAGTGTGCTCTGTTAAAGATGACAAGCTCTTTTTCGAGCTTAACCACTACGGTGTGTTTTAACTTATTTATTTATTTATCTATTCATTTATTGATGAACTAACGTAGTATGTGCTGATTTCACTGTCTGTGAAATTTTATTGTTAGGTAAAAAACGAATGTAATATTTGTCATGTCAGTAGAAGAGAGAGAAAGGGGGGGGGGTTTGAGGGCGCCCCTAGTGGCGTAGTAGTATGCGTGACAGGAAACAAGTAGCAGCAGCAGCAGCAGCACTTTATCCGAGACACGAAAGCGGGCTGCCGTTGAAGCCCTGGCCATTTTTAGACGAATCGAAGCCGCTACCTGAAAAACTAAAATGCAGTTAAAGGAAGCCGGCGTTGGATCTTCAGATTTCTGAAACGCTGACCTGTTCTGCTGCCTCATTTGCCGTTGTTGGAGTTCAGCGAGTGCAGACCTTCACACCGCTACGGGGCTCTGACTGGAAATACTCGAACTCGCCCATTTAAGCCGAGCAACTACGGAAACAGTTTCCTAAAGAGGCGCCGGAGAAACGTTTCTGGTGTCTTATGTTTATCCTGTGAAGCCTCTAAGCTTAGCGGTTTGCAAGGGCAGCTGATTAAGAAGAGAAGCTCAGAAATGAGCTCCCCGCACACACAGCGAGAGGACACGAATAAAAAAACATCATGTTTTTTTAACATTAAAATATTCTTAGTGTCGGAATGTGCACTGATGCTGGCGCAGGGGACGGTCGGCGCGTACTTGGTGAGACATTTCGTCTTTACTTGTGTTTCCGGCCGCAGAGGCCCATAAACTTACGTACACAAGTAATGTGGTACTGGTACAGGACGAACCTGATTTTCAGTTAGGGCTGGAAGGCCGTGGCTTGTGTGAAAAAGTGTTCGCATATTTTGGTGCATAAATATGAGCCGTGACGTCACAAAATAAATATGAGATTTTTGGAGTTACAATGCATAGTTAATGCTCTACAAAATATGTATAAAATGTAAAACTATGTATGCTGCATGTGTATAGTAAACAGAGTAACAGAGCTGATCCCCGGGGATCATTAGTGAGCTGTGATATTAGGCTTGTCCTTTAATGCTACAGACAGTATAGATGCTAATCTGACTATAAGCAGATATATGAACTAAAAACTAATGGCTGTGGGCAATATAAGTGTTACAATGCTCTTTTAGAATCCCCTATTAAAGTATTGGAGTGCCCTCTAAATTGTATGTAAATCCAGTCATTTACGTGCTTAAAACTACTGAAACGGGTGTTGCTTGTTTCCCGGGTGTGTCCTGTTAGGTCAGTGAAAGAATGAATGAAATGAATGTCAATAAAAGCAAAAATGAGGCCCTGTCACAAGATCCAAACCACTTACTTATCATCAGATTCAAAAGGCCTGATTCAAAATTATAGATAAACACAAAACTGAGCCTGAAAAGTTTCGGGAACCAAGCTTGGCCTCTACAGAAGAATGAAAAACTGAGTGTGTAAAAAGAAAGGATGTGCTCATGACACTTGGCATTATGACTTGTGCAGTAAAGATGGGCCTTGCTGTTCCTGTAGTTCTCTGGGTAAAAGCTCTTTAAATAGACATGTGTCCAGAATTCATATTGGCAATTTATCTATTTGGTGCCACATAAGCACATTGTTTTCAGGATATAGGGATGTCACATTTTGTCAGAAGTACACATACGTACATTTGGATACTTGCTAATACTGACTCCCTTGTAAGTACTTGATGATAATATGGCAGTTCTAGCAATGACTTTCAAATGTTTTATATTTATCAGATGTTCCTCATTTTCTGACTGTAACATATGTTTAATATATCCTTTGATGTGCAATAATTTTACATTTGACTGCCACTGGATTGGCAACACTTCTCTGGGCAAGTCTTTGTCAACAGAGAGCTGGAGGGTGACACATGGCAGTCTAGGATGATTTTTTTTGGTGTTGTTCCAAGCACAATACTCTGCTAGTGTGCAGAGTGAAATATGTTGAACTGTAGAAATGTATGCAGAAATGCTGCTAGGTAAATTATCAGTAGTGAAGCTAAAGCTTAAAATGTCCCACAACATAATGTTAATATGCTTTTTCCCAAGTTATGCAGTTTTGATAGTATTATTTCTGTGCTTTATTCCTTTACTTGACAACTGCTGACGTTGCTTCTCTTCTGACTGCCCTCAGAACTAATGACTTAACATGACTTGCCAGTATTAGGTGTGGTAGTATTAAAGTAGTTACTAGTAGGAGTACATAAGCATGTTATCAGACTGATACCCAATACTGGTACTGGTAATAGTGTATTCCTGATTTGTTCTAAATTGTACAGTTGCCAATTGACAGACATTTTGAGACTTGAATAAGGGCAGAAACCCAGCCTTTTTCCACATCTCCAAGACGTCCACAGATGGCTGTCCTTCATCCATATGAAGCCAAGCGCTGGCTATGATAATTAGTATGTTTCTTTCATTGAGAAGTTTGTGTAATGATAGAGATAACTAATGTAGGACCTGTAAAACATGAGATCAGTTTTTTTTTATTTGCCTGTGCTATTTGTTTTTGACATGGCTGTACACCCTGTCTCCCAGTCAAGCCACATTGCTCTATTTTTGTTTTTGGTTAGGCAGACTCAAGCATTTGAGAGATTTCCGTTTTGAGTATTGTGTCCATCTCTTTTTGGGGCAGCTATCTGGGAAGTCAGTTTTAAACACCTGCATTAATAATACAGCTCTTGTTATATTGTTTTCCTGGGCATCATACTATTATGTTTATATACTTGTACTTGTCCCTTTTTTCCACATGTTATATTGCTCTCGAACACTTGCTTATCTCTGTCTCCTTCGCTACCCTAAGCTGCATACACTGCTCGGGTTTGCCACTTTGCCAGTCAGTTGTGCCGATTTGCTGTGACACTCAAAGTGCAACCAAATTTACTTTGACCTGCTTTGCTGCTGACCTTTTCAAAGTGCAGCTTATAAGACAAACAGTTTAATGATGATTTAGAAATTATTGAAAAAGGCTGTAGGAAGAAGGTGAAGAAATTGATTCTCACTGTTAGTACCTCAACCTGAAAGTGGACCATGGTAGAAAAAAACAGCAGTTCTTCTTTATCATGGCTTTTTAACAACGGAGAACTGCCCTTTTGATCAGAGAGACAAAACGGTTTTATGAACGTGCATTCTGTTTAGCAGGGTCTTTGTTTTTTCCACATAATCTTCTGCTTGGACAGAGGGGCTTTTTGCACAATTTATTTGTATTTAGTTGGTTATGTGACCTAAGAAATGTATATGGTTTTGCCATTTCCAACTAAGTCACCAGATTTTACTCTTTTTGAAAACATCTGGAATGTTATAAAACTCTGGTAGTTCACCAGTATTTGGCAGGTCCCCCATGGGGCATGGACTCTGAGCTTGAGGTGATGAACATCATACCTACTGCAGAACAGTTCACAATTTTGTTGTATTCCGAGGTGTAGGATTTCTGTGTTCCACAGCATGTTGCATGGCATCCTAGATGTGTTTGATAATGCTGAGATATGGTGACCCTGGGTGGGAACAGAAAAACCCCAAACTCAGATGCTTGCTCCTAGACATGTGTACTGTGTGCGAATGAATGCAGGTCATCAACCGGGGTAACTTCACGGAACCGGAGCACATACAGCAGTCACCTGTGAGAGACATTTGTAAACGTAGCAGGGGTCCATGGAATAAAATGTATATAAATTAGGGCTGTCAAAGTTAACGTGATGATAACGCATTAACGCAATCTCAAATTATCGCGATTAAAAAAAATAGTGTCGTTAACACAAATTCTAATTTGGCCCTGCGATTCACCCGTAGTTCATGTTGAGGCTTGTCGCG
>JAOVVF010071689.1:0-11136 GCA_028565595.1 Duopalatinus emarginatus
ATATACAACAAATATAACAAAAAGAAGAAGAACACAGGAAAAATATATAATTGTGTATATTGTGCTGTACCTTCATATTAAAACACTATAGTATATAAAGTATGGTAAAATTATGGTAATTGTAATACCACAGTGTTAAAGATTATTAAAAATAAAGAAAAACATAAACTAAAGATTAAAGTGTCGTCACAACATAATTATATAATAAAATAATATAATACTAATACATATAACACTAATATATTAAATATAATGTATTAGTGTACATTGTATATAGTGTATTTCTGTATATAGTATATAATGTATATAATGTGTTTTTTTCTGTATAGAGTTAGAGGCTGTAATTACACGATATTATAGGTTTTGGCGCCATCTTGCGGTTGTTTTCTAGTTAACGCGTTTGTTTACAAACACAGACGATTGTTGCTAAATTTGTTTGAGTCTTTACCTCTAAATCCTTTCTTTTTAACATTTCTTTCTGACATGCAACCAAACCTGATAAATTTTCACAACATGAAAAAGACTCTCGAGACTGTAATTTTTTTATTACACTGTTTGGCTCCCTCTAGCGGTCACTTTCGGCGTGAACGCGCTCAAAAAAACATTAAAAAATTACCTTTCTTTAGATTTATTTGTATTTGTACACGTGTGGTATATATTTGTGTAATATATATTTTGTAATATATATTTCTGTACATGAAAATCTTTGCATGTTATACATAATGATAAGAGAACTTATTTGTATTTATTTTATTTTATTTAACCTGAAGAAACTGTACACGTTTATGTAGAAATGCTTTAATTGTATTTAATAAAAAAGATTGTACAATAAAAAAAAAAAATACATGATCACTGCGTTAGTGAAGAAAAACAGACTGCACTAGTACTAACACTAATATTAGAAAGTCAAACAGACTGTTAGCAGATTAGCATAGCCACATCAGCCTCCTGTGAGACACTGGGATCGTTTCATTAGCACTGATTGAAAATCAGCATAATTTGTTCGAAGTGTGACTCTGAATCCTGATTTGTCATTTTCACACATGAATTTAAGCATCATCCGCGCAAACTAATTAAATAAGACGACAACATTTTTCACACGGACAAGTCAGATGAGGAAACACGTCAGATTTATGAAGAAAAATAAAATCAGAACCACCTTCATTTGTCCTTGAAATTGTTGAGTCAGATAAGTACAGGACAAAATATGTGTAATATAAAAATATATTTAATACACACACATAATTTAACACTTTTTTCCATTTATCCCCCACATTTATTAATTCATTATTTAATTAATTGAAATATTAATTATTAAACTAATTGAATATATTCACGTTTGTAGGTTTGTTAATTTGTGGACCGTCTTTTTGTTAAATACTTGGTAAGGCACTGAACAAATAGACATACAAATCCGTCAGGGTCACGGTTTATCTGGAGCCCACCGAGAATCACTGGGCACAAGGCAGACACACCCCCTGGACAGGGCTCCAGTCCATCACTGGGTACCACATACATTCATTTACACACTCAATTTAGCAAATCCACTTCACCAGTCATGTGTGTTTTTCAGGAGGAGGGAGGAAACTGGAGCACCTAGAGAAAACACACCAAAGACCAGAGTGAGGACTGAACCCACTACCACAGAATCTGGAGCTGTGTAACACACACACATCACACTCTCTCTCTCTCTCTCACACACACACACACACACACACACACACACACACAACCTGCGGCGCCACAGTGCTGCTCTGTTCAATAAATTAAATATTGACTCAAGCAGCTGATGGTCAGGATCATATCAATATTAATGACATATTACATGTAAACACACAAACACACACACTCACACAAACACACACAGCACCAGCATCATCCCAGTTTGTGTGTGTTTGCTGTGGAGCAGCTGTTCTATGCTATGAACATCAAAACAGCACAAAGCAAACACACACACACACTCACACACACACACACACACACACACAGTGTGTTATGTGCTTTTACGGTGGTTTCCAAGCAGCAGATGAACATTAACATCATTTCTGTGTGTGTGTGTGTGTGTGTGTGTGTGTGTGTGTGTGTGTTTCTCCATCACTGCTCAGTGAATGTGCTGTAAAGCTTTTTAGAATCTGTAAACATGCAACAGGGCTGAAAAATATCCTGCAGGTATCAGCAGTATATCACTCACTCACACACACACACACACACACACACACACACACACACACACACACACACACACCCCGCAGGGGTAACTAATACAGTAAATACACATCGTTTGCTGCTATATAGAATGAGACGATTTTTAACTGGTTATAATAAATAAAAGTTTTTGACAGGATGTCACTGTTTATATTATTTTTACTTAATTTTTAATTTTATTTCATTTTATTTATAAACACTGAGTGTTAAGTTCTACTTTTTCTTCATCTTCCTCACCATCCTCTTTATCTTCTATTTCCTGTTATTTTTCTTCATCTTTATAATCTTCTTCTTCTTTGTATCTAAGTTATTGTTATTTATATACTCCAGATTCTTATATTTTTAAATGTGTGTTTAAATAAAAATATATTTGTGCTGAAATAAAAATATAGTCATTTAGTATTGTACTTAGAAATCCATCTATTTTACTGTTGGTTATTTTTAGAAATGAACACAGAATTTTCTGCTGAAACCTCAGAATTAAAAACGAACCTGTGAAAACCCCATAAAGAAACCATGAAGAAACCAATAAAGAGCCTGAGAAGAAGCCATAAAGAACCTGTGATGAACCCTTAAAGCACCCATGAAGAACCTGAGAAGAACCCAAGAGGAACCCTTAAGGAACCCATGAAGAACTGCATTTCATTGGCTTTGAACCTGTGCAAAACCCCTAAAGAAACTAAACTCTGAACTCCTGACGGTTTAAAAAAGTAAACAATGTTGCTTTAATTTACCAAAAAAGGTTTAAAATCATAAACTGTACTCATTATAAAATCAAACCAAAAAACAGGAGTCACAGGATTGTTAAGCTTAGAACTTTATTTAAAATCAAACCACACCACTGGAGATCAGATCCAAAAGAAAAGACGAGGTGTTTTTCTCTCACTGTGGAAACTCAGTACAGGAAGTCGAGCGGAATGTTTGTTAAATAACTGCAAATTCTACTTTAGTTTAATATACAGGACTGAGCTAAAACTACAACATGTAACCGCTAATTGCTAACGGCTAACTTCTAACAGCTAACTGCTAATAAAAACAATGCAGTATGCTTTCACACTACAGTACAGACACGTGCTGATAATCACATGTCCACCTCACACGTCTCATGGTCTGTTCTGATAACTGACCGTCGTTTTGTCTTTAAACTGTCATAGAAAAATTATATAAATAACAGAACAATAGGATTTTGGTTGTAGCACAATTTGACACCATGACTTAGCAAAAAATATGCTAGCATCAATGTGTAGAAATAAATCAAATACATGAATAACGTTTAAATTATGAAATGTGCTTCTGAAAATTTCACAGCTAGCATTAGCATTAAATTCAAAATAGAGGTTCGTTCTCATTAGTAATAGTTTTTCCCCTGTGCTAATCTCTATTAGCGCAATGCTTGGACCTTAGCTAATTAGTCTGAGTAACTACTTCCTGCTGCTGGAGAGATCTCATTTCATCTCAGCGAAGCGAAAAATAAAGCTAGTGAACATTTAAAGGGTTCTGAGTAAAAGGAGAGACAATGATTAGCATTGTAGCTTTGTGTTAGCAGGTTAGCGTTTATAACGCATGTTGGTGTAACTAGCAAAACAAACAGGGATCCGGCTAACAGCTGCTGTTTGTGCTGCTTTGTTCTCACACACGCAGTACAGATGAGTGACGAGGTTATTTTCTCTTAAACATCTGCTGATGCACGAACCCACCGGTGCATGTGTCATGGCGACCGTGTAAAGTATTATAATAATAACAATAATAATGAATAAATAATTATTAGCACGTGTCTGTAAGCTTATTTAATTCGATTATAAATAGTGCAGGTTAGCAAACATCCCACAGCCTGGTGGTTTACACACGCTAAATGTTGGGCTTCACCCCTAAACACAGGGCCAGTTCGTTCTTCTGGATCTTTCCGTCTTTGTTCACGTCACAGTGACGCAGCAAGACGACTCGGAACTGATCCAGCTCTGGGCCTGAGATACTCGGCTAAGAGAAACACACAGAAAGACAGATGACAGACAGACAGAGACAGAGAGATGTTCTCTGGAATTATTGGCACACATGAAAGTATTATAAACACACACCTACACCCTGTAGCCCCGCCCCCATCACGGCAAGCAGCCAGTTTACTCTCATTCGTCCTCAAACATCAGTACAAGTGCTTCAGGTTTATTTTCCCATCGGTTCATTACACACTGAAGTGCCAGAAAAATGATAGACGAGTTTATGTGAAATCCACAGTCCGGTGGTGTCTCCATAATGAGATTCTGTTCCACATGTGACCCCTGGGACACCTTCAGACATCTCTGACAGGTGAAAACTATGTGTGATGAGTTCCACCTGTTCATGTCCTGTATTCATTTTGATGGGCTTCTAACAGGACAATGGACCACCACACACGTCTAGAGGCACCAGATTATGGTTAGAGGAATGTCTGAGTCTCATCTAAGTTTGGGGACTAGTCAGTCACACCTAAATCACCAGATCTCAACGTTATTGAACACATCTGGGACTTCATGTGACATACTGTGGAACACAGAAATCCTCCACTTAACTACTGGAGACTGTACCAGATGGACACGTAGTGGAGATCTGAGGATCTGGCTGTAATTTATAGGAACGTCAGTAGAAGGTCTTACGGCAGCTGTAGCTCCAGAACTGTTTGGAGATACTAACAGTCAGCGTAGGTTTCTCTCAGGAGAACCGTGACTGGGTTTCACACTGGGTGATTGTGACACCGTGTTCTCAACTCAACCACATCTGTTGTTTTTTTCTCATGTTGATGGACGATGAGGAATAAATGTAAATGTTGGGAGTAATGAAGGTTAAACATGTCTCCAGCACATCTGTTCCACTGTTCAGTATTCACACACACACACATACAGTAGTGTAATGATTAATCCACTCACTCTGACCAGCTCCATCATGTCCTTGACGAATCCGTCCACTTCAGGTCCCTCTAGAGCTCCAGTCTTACTCTACAACAACACCTGACAGGTTACACAAGACGTCACGGTAACACAAACGTACTGTTCTTTACTTTAATGGATCCAAACTCACAACGTCATAATGAGCGAAGATCTTCTCAAAGTCTTGTTTTCTTTCTTCTCGAGAGGTCGCCTGAGGAGGAAGGGAAAAAAAAAACCTGGAGTGGTAAGAGTAGTCAACGTGTCAGAGATGTTTCACCACAAAGACACAGATGATACTTACATCTATCTTAAATTGTAGCAGGAAGTTCTCCTGTAGAGCCAGGATTCTGGAGGAGGACCAACAACCACCAGTTAAAACCATCAAACACATCAGCATGCTCCATGGTTATTCCATACTGACCACACCCCCTTCACTGAGACTGACAGGCATACAGACCACGCCCCCTTCAGGCACAGAGATCACGCCTACTTCAGACATACTTCATGACCAGAGACCAGACTTCACTAAAACTGCGGTTCTACTGAAGTAGGTGTGGTCTTTTTGTCTGTCAGACAAAAAGCCCACGCCCCCTTCAACGAGACTGACAGACATACAGACCACGCCCCCTTTAGGTACAAAGACCATGCCTACTTCACTGAAACTGCGGTTTTATTAAAGTAGGTGTGGTCTTTGTGTCTGACAGGTATAGAGACCACACCTCCTTCGCTGAGAGTGACAGGCACAGAAACCACACCTACTTTACCAAGGGTAACAAGTAGTGAGGCCACACCGTCCTCAAAGGGAGTCATTGTATACATCAGTGTATGATGTAAGATGCCTGTGTCTGCTGGTCCCATTTAAGACATGTCCTCTTTAGCTATAGTAAAAAAGGGTGTGGCCTATGTGTCTGTCAATCATAATAAAAGAGGTGTGGCCTGTGTGCGTATCAATTGCAATAAAAGAGGTGTGGCCTGTGGATCTATCAATCACAATTAAAGAGGTCACAGTAAAATAGGCATGGCCTTTGTATCTCAATCTCAGTAAAAGAGGTGTGGCCTGTGTATCTATCAATCTCAGTTAAAGGGGTGTAGCCGGTGTGTCTATTAATTGCAATAAAAAGGTGTGGCCTGTGTGTCTGTCTATCAATCACAATAAAAGAGGTGTGGCATGTGTGTCTATCAATCGCAATAAAAAAGGTGTGGCCTGTGTGTCTGTCTATCAATCACAATAAAAGAGGTGTGGCCTGTGTGTCTATCAATCGCAATTAAAAAGGTGTGGCCTGTGTGTCTACCAATCGCAATAAAAGAAGTGTGGCCTGAGTATCTATCAATCGCAATAAAAGAGGTCAAAGTAAAAGAGGTGTGGCCTGTGTGTCTATCAATCTCAGTAAAATAAGTGTTGCCTATGCATGTTTCAACTGAAGTAAAAAGAAGTGTGGCTTAAGAGCATATCAATTACAGTAAAGGGGGTGTGTCCTGTGTGTCCATCAGTCACAGTAAAAGAGGCGTGGCCTCTTTGTGTCAACTTGACCTCTTCAGCAATGGCCTCTGTACCAGGCAGTGTTAGTAAAGGTCTGGCTTTTGAGCCTGTCAATCACAGGGAAAAAGGGGTGGTCTTTTGAAAACAAAGGAGGCGTGGCCTCTAGGTCATTAATTTCTTTATTAATAGTTAGTGGTTTGTAGGATTCATTAACTTTTAATAAATACCAGAGCTGTGAGCTGCAGTTTTGGTGGATTTATAATAAATTAGATGTGTAATAGATCAGACGTGTCTCATGTCCATGTTGTCCTGAGAGCCTCACTGTCTTCTCTGTGGTTACTTTTACAGTTTACACCACACCACTCACAGACCTCAAACATCCGACCACAGAACACATTAACATTCACTTCCACATTACCTCGCTAAATCAGTCAGATCCAGACGGCCGTCTTTGTTCTTGTCAAATATATTCATCTGTCAGGCAACAACAAACGAGAGAAACATAATAAACATATAATACAGTCCAAAATCTGAAGATCTGAAACCAGTCTGAAAAACCTCACAACAGAAACAATACAGTTGTTGGACGTCTTGACCCTGATACGTGTTCTATCATCTTCCCATTATACAGGACTGGAACAGATTTATCATTCCTGCCCAGCAGAGGCATGGACGCGTAATCAGGTGGTGTCTGCTGCTCTCCAATCTACTTTTAGATTGAATTGTCTCCCCATAAACAGGGTCATGAACAACACACACTTCAGCCTGACACAAACACAACATCATCTCTGAAGCATTTATCAAGGAACGGCAATGAAATACGGATCTGCTGGTTATATGGTGCAGGCTGGTGTGGGCAGAGACCCTAGAACATAGACACTGGGGCAGAGGGTTTAATGGTAGTGTGTCTGATCTCAGAATAAGCCAATTAAAGCTGGGGGACAGTAGCAGAGGTATAGCATGATAGTTAAATACCTCAAGCAACAAGCATTAACGAGGGGTCCAAAGAGCTATCACTAAAGTCAAGGTGGAGGTCAGATGTTTCAAAATATAGACTATAAAAAGAAAAGCAGTCCAGTGTGACCTTTAAACCATTATTAGCCATCATCAAGTTATCGAGTCAACATTAGTCATCATGAAGACTATAAGGAATCAAAAGATGCATCGTATTCATGCACAGTTCTGAGACAAGGTCTTATGGTGAAGTGAAAGTGAACTGTTCGCCTACTGTGATTGCACACAGCGGAATGTGACCTCCACATTTAACCCATCCATGAAGTGAAACACACACACCAGTGAACGTTAGGGGGCAGTGTACACACTTGCCCAGAACGGGGGTCAGCCCCAAACCACAGCACCCAGGGAGCAGTTGGGGGAGTTAGGTGCCTTGCTAAAAGGGCACCTCAGTCGTGTCTTGCCCTGTCTCTGGGATCGAACCCGAGACCTTCTGGTCACAAGACCGGTTTCCCTAAACACTAGTCCATGGCTGCCCTACATGGACATGAGATCAGAGAAAGAGAAGAAGATGCAGAATGATTTTATCCCAGAGACAACCAACATCATTAGTGAAACATGGTGCTGGTAGTATCATGGATTTGACCTGGCTAGTACAAGCCAGTAGACCTGGACAACTTTAATAATCTCTTCTTGTTCTATGAAATAGATCATGTGATCACTACCAGCCCTGTTACACACCCATGTCTGTTGGTATCCATATGATCCACCCATGCTGATTATGGTAGACCTGGATGGAGCTTCACAGAAACCGAGCAGGAAATAAAAAATGGTTGTATTACAGTTCTGCTAGAACATCACGTGATGCCTTCAATACTTCAAACTGTCATTAATTTCAATGACGCAGTAACCAGGACGATATTATTAAACCATTCATTGTTCATTCGATTTCCAGAAGCCATGTATGAAAAGGGCAACAGACATCCTGTAGTCACACTCACCGTTCCATGTCATTCTACCGTTCTTATAAGTTCCCTTCGAGTGAGACCAGTCAGCATTGATGGATAAATGACTGAAATTACTGGCTGGCATTTCACTAAAGTCTCCTGAAGTGAATTATAAAAAGCTGCAGGATGTGAACAAACACACACACACGCACGTCTAAACGAAGGACGTCAGTGTGATCTGTAACTGCTTTACCATCGATAGACGTAAATGTCAGTAAACAAGCTTCAGGGAGGAAATGCAGAGAGAAAAAACAGTCTCCTCTGATAAACCCAGAGACAAAACAGATGCCTTCCGATGCGAATCTTATCACACTGATTAGTTTTAAGTGGTTTAAAAAATAAGAGCCTATTGATCAGTGGGTGACAAAGAAATAATGAAGAAGAAGAAGAAACGTTACCATGGTGTCAGTGTAATCATCCAGCTTAGCAGGGGACACCTCCTTCTTGTGCTGCTGGAAAAGGTCCTTCAGGAAACTCTGCAAGGGGAATTAATAATGTTACACATCACTAATAACACAAACTATAGAGAAGACCAAGCCCTAGACCAGAGTACTGATCACACTGAGCTACACACAGCTAGACACTAGATTGGATGTGGCAGGTCAAATGGCACTAAACGGGTTTGGCATGACAAAGCAGGCAATATTGTGAGAACTGCCATGTGAGATCCTGGAAGGACACCAAACTGTGTCTTAGTGTTCCTGAGAAAGCTTGAATAAAAACATGGCAGGGTTTAAGAACTGGACCTGTAACTGAGGGGACTAACTAAAACAAAACTTGAAGGGCAAAACTAGTGGAGAAAACTAAACGTTTCAGTCTCTGTCTGACTTTCTTTTAGGATTATCGTCCCCTAAGGGGCTTCTTCAGGTCCAGGGTTTATATATGTACCTAGGCCCATTCCAAACAGAAGCCCTTTATAAAGCTGGAACACTTTAAAACATGTTATGGAGAAAAACATATTCATATTATTATCATATTATCTGCGAAACATGGTGGTGGTAGTACCAGTATTAGTTTAGGGCTTGATGGAAAAACTCCAAACCAGCCAAAAGGTTCCATGTAGCACTGTGAAGAATCTTTTCAGGCCATGAAGAGGAACCTCTGAGGAACGTTAACTAACCCAGCGAACTTCTTTATAATTCTGTACAAATGGTTTGGATTCTGCCTCTCATTGAAGAAATGAAGGTGGGAGTAAGTGTGACAAAGTTTGCGTTGGATGAAGAAATGTCATGACTCTTTTACCCGGAGCTCTGCTGCAGATATATAACCACTGCTGTCTGCATCATACTTCCTCCATATCTATCAGAAGAAAATGGAACCACATTTATCCAGGTGATTAAATAATCACAGTAATTAAAACATGACAGTGACTGTGATGATGATAGTAATGATGATGGTGGTGATGATGATGGTGATGATGATGATGGTGGTGATGATGATGATGGTGATGATGATGGTGATGATGATGGTGATGGTGATGATGATGATGATGGACCTTCATGAACTCCACACTGTTGTCCAGAGGAGCTTCACGGTGGAACAGCAACAGGAAGTTTTCTTTCTCTGGTAGGATCATATTGGCCAGCTGAAGAACACAAGAACACATGCAGAGAAGAAGTGAACGTCACTAAAATCTGTTCAGGATCCTGCCTAAGGCCCTGGGGCCATGCCATTTTCTCTAGTGGCACTTAGTGTTTCTGGTCAGGGTTTGTACTTGGATTAAAAACCTTTTAATGCTTAAAGGATGGACGGATCTGTTCTTCTCAGAAGATAATGGATAGATGAAATAAAAAAGATAAGATTCTCAGAAACAACATGGCTTATACATTGGGAATGTACCGGGATCTAACACACTCAAGGTTCAATGTCATTGTGTTATTTTGGTTCTTGCTGCACTATATTTTTTTTCCAGACCTCCGTCCTACACGATGACTCATGCCTTTTCTTTACTGAATACACAATTTTCAAACTGGTGGGTCTTTTTTCATATTCGTGTCCTATTGCTTGGCAACTGTAACTAGGATCCTTCAGGAACCACCGCACTTGACCTCTTCGAATCACATTCCTGTTACATGAGGTTGTCTTTCTTTCAATTCAAGCACAATTCGAATGTAGGAGCTTGCTGGTGGGACAAAGATAGTAGAAGCTGGAGGTCCACCAATTTTTTTTGTCTTTTCCTCATTACAGGAATCATTTGGACCGTGATCAAGTCTTCACTATGTCAGAGATATCTTATCAGAGAAAGTCTTTTCTGTAACCTTCAGGTCTGATTTATTACCAGGAGCTTCTGAAAAACTCCATCTTCTACACCACCTGCCTCATCTTTTCAGTGTATATGGTTTAACATCTCTATTGACACACACCCCCTCAGGCTAATTAGCCTAGCGATAACGAAGAAACCACAAAAGCCCTCGGTTTTCCATATGTACATCGAGAAACATCAATAAACATCAAACATCACTCATGCATTCTGTGGGGGTCTGTAAAGAGGCTTTTAAACCAGCCCAGATTCCACATGTCGGTCAGAAAAGAGTTGTGGTGCTTCTATAACCCTCAAATCATCTTCTATACTGTGGATGCGGAATTGCTG
>JAOVVF010071722.1:0-15059 GCA_028565595.1 Duopalatinus emarginatus
CCTTTAGGCTATAGTCTATAATCCTGCAGTGTTTGTTTTAGCCGCCCATTCCCGCCCACAGATAAGTACAAACCGCCCATTCCCGTGAGATTTGCGTCGGGTCCCAATCCCAATGCAGACCTCTGACTTGCACCTTTACTGTCTCTGTACTGAAGATTCACTTTACTGACATGCAGAAAACCCGGAGTGGACTTTCAGTGGTATGTGTTTTCTCCCATTGATGAAGTGGAATGGATTCTTTCGTGAAGCAACAGAAACAGCGTTTTATGTTAAATGTGTGTGTGTGTGTGTGTGTGTGTGTGTGTGTGTGTGTGTGTGTGTGTGTGTGTGTGTGTGTGTGGGGGTTATGTTAAATGTTTTATGTGGGGGGTCCAAACGAAGAATTAGGAAATGTGAAGGGGACAAGTCCCTCTCAGATTGAATGGTGGTGACACCCATGTACCAGTTTTTTCTGGCATGCCAGTGTATATTCTTTATCAGCCTGCTCAGGTGTACTGATGTAGTAGAAGCAATGCAGTAGAAACTAGAAGCCAAAAAAAAAAAACCTGCACAGATGGCACACTGCCATTATTTGCACGTTACTTCACCCTGAACCACAACGATCGCGTACATCACTTTAATCTGGACAGCTAATGGCCAAAATGTACAGTCAATAAAACATCCGGACCGTTGAAACTGTTCTCGCTATAATTACAACACAGTTCGTCAGAGCCATGATGAGAACCACGCTTAATACTGACGACTTTGCGCAATTTAATAATTATGGTTCTAAACCTATCCTGGGGGAAAAAAAGTGTGCTGCTCCTTCACATTTAATTTTCATGTCTCCTTCTGGCTAATCCTAAAATTGAATGCCCAACCACAATCGCCTTATTACCCGAACTTATGGTCGGAGCTGGTGTGTAAACACCACCCACGGCCTGACTCAGCTACATAACTAACAGCTGAGAACATGCTTCAGTCTAGCTCAAGGTAACCGCCTTGACATGAACACCCAAAGCCCTGGCAAATAAGGGTAAAATGTGGCACGGGAGGGTAACTCCAGGCTTTTTGATCAAACTAAATTCCTATTACTCAGCGAAAAAAGTCTCTTTAAGTGTCTGCATATGTGGCATTTGTATCGGCTTTACTGCTGTACTATGAGAAAACGAGCCTGGCAGCATAATGGAGTAAAAATTCATAGTGCTGCTGTATAATGGATGTGAAATAAACTAGACACAAATGCACTGAAGAGAACGGCACTATGAGGCTGTATTATACAAAAAAGGACATCATGACACCTCTATTCTGCAAAGTGCTTCGGCGTGTAACGTTACCTCGACTAGCAAAAGAAAGAGTTCATCATCCTTTACTTTTAATTAGCATTGCTAAGAAGCACCATGATGTAATAGGTGGGCATTTTTGAAACCGTTCCACACGGTAGTTAACATCCCGGTTTGACCTTCGACCAGGGAGTCAGGGGTTTATGTAGAACTGTTTATCTACACAACAGATTATAGCCTCAGGTGCATGCCAAATGAGCAAGCTTTAAATCGAGGATGCATTGAGCTGTGGGTCGATACGGGTGATATGTCGGTGATCTATCCAGGCACAAGCTGTTTTCATTTTTGCTTGCGTAGACCATAGATACACAGTTATTACTATCTGCTTCGCAGCTGCAGTCCTGTACGACACTACTAATACAAATAATAACCACATATACTCGCACCTTATTTGTTTTGTATACACCGATCGGCCGTAACATTAATACCGGAAACAGCTCAGACTCATCAAGGCATGGGTGCCTTTGGCTTTGGACACAAATATTCAGGTATTGGGATATTCGCTCGTTGAGTAGGTATTCAGTTTTTAATTTTTGGTTTTCGGATATTCATTTTTCCCCCTTCTTTAGCTCCACCTCGCTTTAACATCACACATCAGTTCAGGTTGATTGTGGTATAAAAGAGGCAAAATGCCAAGACGCTCAGCTGTTTGGAAGCACTTCAAATTGAGTATGTTTTCGTTTGTTTGCTGTTTGTTAAAGCTTTTCTGTAATCTATAATAATTTAATAGTGATTTTATTTGATGATATTAAAAGTTGGTCGTTTTGCAATTTTTTAAATATTTGAATAATGAAAGTTACTGTCCTTTGTTTCGTCCGTGTATCTTTTGGTCAGTAGATTGTCATTTCAGAGATATGATTTGCTTTCACATTTTCTATTTGTTTTTTCTGGCAAGGAAAAAAAACGACTAATTTATCTGTTTCTTGTATTTGGATTTTGAAATGAAAACCAAATATTAAAAATCGTTTGTTTTTCATTTTTAAATTTTGTTTCTGACATGAAAAATTCAATGACCAAAAGATACCTGAAACAGTTTATTTTATTTTTGTACTTTAATACTTTTTTACTATTTGTAATTTGTCTGTTGAAAACAACAACAACAAAACAAGGCTTCCAATATACGCTACCAATCAGTCCCAAATATCTGGAGCTCAAAAAATGTTATTCATGCCAGCCCTAACTCTGAAGATGTGTGCCATAGTATCTGGCGCCAAAATTTTAGCAACAGGTGCCTCTGAGGATCGTCTGTGAGATTGTACCAGACAGCTTAACCTTCACTCCATACATGCACCAATGAGCCCTGGTCACTTATGATCCTGTCATTGGTTCACTGGCTGTCCTTCTTTAGACCACCTTTGGTCGGTACTAACCACTGCACACCCACAAAAGACCTGCTGTGGTGATGCTCTGACATCACAATTTGGCCCTTGTGAAGTCAGTGAGATTCTTACACTTGCCCATTTTTCCTGATTCCAACACATCAACTTCAAGAACTTATTATTTATTTGCTGCCTAGTATATGCCACCCCTTGACATGTGCCACTGCAATGAGATGCAATGAGTGTTAGTAACTTCCCCTTTTTAGGTTTTAATGTTATGGCTGAATGATGTACTGTTGATGTATTGTCTGTATTTCTAGAGAGACGTCAGCAAAGCAAATGGGAATAAATTCATTGTGTGTATCTACTATAAATAAGCTCGGCCCCCTCAGACAGCATCACTCAGTGTGCCCTATTCGTTGTTAGTTGACTTGGCTGTAAGTAGAGAAGAGTTAATGCTGAATCTGTATTCAGATCTCAGATATAACTACGGATTAAGTGAAATTCTGACCTTGGACCAGATTCGATTTTTCTTGTACGATATCAGCTCATATAAGACGCAGCATTAAGTCCAGAGCCACTGTTTCTGAATCTGATGCAACCTTAAAATGTCACAGTGGAATTTTTGCCTTTTGTCTGTAAACTTACTCAAAATAATATCAGAAATATGACAATTAATTAAAAAGTCTCTGAAACAGGCAGAAGATTTTTTTTTTTTGGGTTTCACAGAGGATAATTAGTCATGTCCGAAAGACTGTTTCTGCAGGTCATTCCTCCTTACGGCCATCAGACTGTACATTCATGCATCATCATCTGTACCATTATCAGCATTGAATATATGTCTGTGGTCATCAATTACCCATTACTGTATTACTGCTTGACTGCTATACATGTCTTCCTGACACATTAATAAAGACAGCATATTAAATAAAGGCCGTGCTTTTCTCATTTAGTCCTCCTGTTTTTTAAGAACTAACAAGTACTCAAAATTGAATAAAAATAAAATAATTTAGTAAAATAAAAATCGAAAAACCAATAAATTAATACATCTAACCCCAATGACTAATAGAATAACAATAAAAGTAAAAGGAAAAAAATAGAAAATTTAGAAAGGCAATATGGCGCACAATAGTAAATGACATATCGGCAATGATATTAAAAAGTAATAAAAGCAAATTTATCGCCTATGATAGAGATATAATGTTTGCGCAGTATGAATGTGGCAGTTTAGGGGATATCGATAAGCCCCAGGAAAAATCAACCATGAGGCTTGAACTGTATATTATGCACAGGTACCTACAGAAAATAGACTTACCATTTTACCCACTGAAATACCAACACAAACCCCCAGCACCACAAAAAAATAGCTGTTCCCTTCGTAAAAACGAGCCCCTGTTACACCAGGCTATAGTACTCCTGGGAAACCACCAGTTACAGCCCAGCACGTTCATCTAACATCAGTCTATGGTTCAAAGTTTCATGGTCCTTGGAACCTTTTCTAATTGTTTACAGAATTAAATTCTGGTAAGTGGAATGTCATCATGAGGTTTTCTAAAAGTTTCTTAATTTGTAATGTTTAGGGGAGCATTAATAGAACCAAACTGGAATGTTCATCAAAGGTTCAACAAAGGTTGCCAGATTAGAAAAGTCAGAAATATGCGCCATAACGTAAAACATGCAACGTTACGTTCACACAAAAAAAAAAACTTTCAAGATGCATGGCTGTAACCCCCAAAAAGCAACATTCACAAAACGTTCCAAAAACTGCTAAAAAAAAAAAAGCGAGATATTTGCTACTAATGATCGCCGCTGTTTCAATTATTTCTTCGACATAAATGAATACTGTATACTGAACAACCACAGCGTATAAAGCCATTCCCAGGCCTTTGTTACAACTGCAAGCAGTACACCACTAGGAAACCTACAAATTGTTTCTAGCTGCTGTACAGAGGAAGAAATCCAGCTGTGTATTTGTGAGAGATTGGAAACTTGCCTGTAAATGGGGTCCTGCATCACCATCATCTTGCTCTCGTCCCACGTCCATTCTTTTTTCTGCAGACAAAGAAAGAAAGAGGTTTAAAGAATGACTAATGTAGCCACCAATACTGCTAATAACTGCACGGCTTTGGAGGGATGATAAATGACGGCAGAGGCACAAGTTTTAGATCATTTATGAATAAAAATGTCGTTCCTGGTGAGTGCCCGAGAATGGGGTCGCATCAAATCACAATCGCTTGGAGGACACTCCTAAATCTGATGACATTTTTAAACCATATTAAAATTAGACCATTGATTTTTTTCCACGACCTTGTGCATTTTCAGACACGTACCACCAAATGCTCATACAATTCTATACAAAAGAGGTTTTGTCTTGGAAAAAATACATCATTCTGAGCAATACTGTCTCATGATTACTTATGGTAACTGGGTCAGTGACAAGCACGTTTGTGTCTGAGTGTATTTTTTTTTTTTTTAATAATTTTAATCAATTCATGACATGTATCACTTTACTCAATGAATCCTGCTTAGTTTGGATGCATTTTCAGTTCATTTTCATTATATATTTGTCCAGCAAATTGTACGGTTTGAAATGTCAGTGCAGCAGTACGTTAAATTTATAGTAGTTTAAAACTATTTATTTTATCAAAAAAATAAATTATATGTATAAAAATGCCAGTAAATGTAAAGGGTAATACAGACATTCAGGTAGAAGCCTGTAGCTTAGAATAAATATTTGTACAACAGTTAGTGAGTAGGAAACAGAGTTGAATTTGCTTGTCTATGTGAGAAGCTGGAGACTGAGCAGCAGGCTGTACAGTGAGCGAGTGGAGTTTGTTACTGTTACATAGCTACAAGCTGCTTGTTCTATACCTATATCCTTACCAGAAGAAAATGTTAACATTAAACTATATTAAACAGTATGTTTATGTCATTTGTTATGTTGTTTATTTTCCTTTAACACATGGCTGTTCTAAGTGTATTATTGTATAATGAATGAAGCATTTATTACATGTCAGAAAACCTGCAGCTCTATATGTAGACATAGGCCGGTGGGCGGCTCTATAATGGTATGGGGTTTGTTTAGCAGACATTCCCTGGGACCCCTTGGACGTCTCTGACAGGTGAACACTGCCCTGTTCATGTCCTGCTCTCATTCTGACGAGTTTGGTCTATCATGAGTTGAAGTTTTGCCATTCCCACCTAAGTCACCAGACGTCAACGATATTGAACACATCTGGCATGCTGTGTAATGCACTGTGGAATAGAGAAATCCTACACCTTGGAAGACAACAGACCTGTGGAGCGTTCTGCAGGCAGTATGGTGTTTGTTGCTACAGAATATTTCCGCAAGCTTGTGAACTTGCCTGATATTAAACTGGTGTACCAGGTTTTTTCTGGCTTTTCAGTGTATTTTATCATCTAAATATACAGGGGGTCTCAAAAGTAAGTAAACACTCTGTAAAATGAAAATTTTGTTTTAGACCCAAGCTATGAGACATGGGGGAAACCTGTTAGGCCATGTGACCAACATACCCCCACTGCTTGTGTTTAAAATCACTGTCTGTCACACAGACTCCTTACTTATATATTTGTCCTTACTCATACACAAGAACACCCATGTTAGTTCAGAACCCTGATTTGTCCTGATTCAACGTCTCTCCTCTATGGTTACTGAAGCTGAGTCTAACATACTAACAAAGCTCTCCTTGGCACAGCTTGGAATTACACGTAGTACAGAGCCGTGATGTAGCGACACCCAAACCGCCCCTGACGTCTGTTCTGCCTCTCTGGTCTCTCATCATCTAAATGGATTATAAATGAAATATTTCAGACCCTGATATCAATTCCTTATACGTTACATTAGAAAGAAATCATCTGTACCTAATCTATATTCAATACGTCTGCCGTACGTGACCAGACTTGACTACAGACAGGAAGTTTAATACAGGACTGATTCAGAGATCGAATTCTTCCTAAATCAGTCATTCTGCACGCATACACACTTGGTATTTATACTGATCCTATACCCTACTTTCCTGACTTGCTGCCCAAATATCATCAGTCTGCTCAATCTCAACCAGAGACTCTGAAATTAGAATGCACTGTTACATGCATGGCTTTGTTATTGCATCAGAGATGTCTCTTAATCACAGCCCACCTAAAGCACTGAAATGAAAACGAAGCATGCGTGACATGAGCAGCGCACACCGAACCACTTATCCCTGTGTGTTCGACTCTTTTATCATTTCTAACCGTAGCAAAGAGAAAGGTGCATGTCGGAATCACTGCAATTCAACATATACACTGCAGTGGCAGAAAAACAGGTACAGACGGACCTATGCAAAATACATACGATGGTCATGGCTCTATAATGGTATGAGGTAGGGCTGGGCAATTAATCGAAATATAACCAAAACCGACATTCAGACCCGCTAACCGACGTGATCTTGCCCATTTCTTTGAAATTTCTCTTAATTCTTTCCCTGCTGTGTCCATGTGCTGTTCCTTCAACAATACGCTACTGTGTGTCTGGTCACATGACTCGGCACCATCCAGTCTTTAGTAAGCGAGCATCATGGAGGTGAACTTAAATTTGTGTGTTGTTTGGGCTCATGTTGGTTTCAGTGAAGGTGACATCAACCAAAACGAAGCCAAATGTAAATATTGCGAAAAAATGTGGAGACACGCAAGTTATTAATTTTTTTTTTTTGCATTTCAGAGAACTTTCTATTTACATTAAAACTAAAATGTGACCTTTTACATAAGGCGTTTTCATTTCATGATGTGTGCTTTGATTACAGATTTTCAAAATATTCAATTCAATAAATAGTTCATGTGTGTTTGTTTCCTTCAATTATTTTTGAAATCATAAAGATATGCACTGTTTCATTAGAAAAAAAAAAAAATTCGGCTTTAATACTTTAGCACAATCTCTGTTAGGAAACTAGGAACAAAAAAAGAACAATAATCTTTCATTAATTGTAATCAAGAAAAAAATGATCAAAATGATCAAATCGTGATACTGATTTGAGGTCATATCGCCCAGCCCTAGTATACGGTTTGTTTAGCTGGCATTCCATATGACCCCTGGTACATCTACACACGTCTCTGTCATGTCCGTTCACATCCTGCATTCATTCCGATGGGTTTGGCGTCTTCCAGCAGGAACCATGTGCCGCCACACACAACTAGAGTGCTTGTGGAAAACCAAATGGTAAAAATTAGTTTTTCTACTACTAATTATATATCTAGGTCTGCCCAAGCCACAGAGTTTACCCCATTTTGCTGTTATATAATAATGAAATCTCCATTTTTCTGGGAAGGCTTTCCACTGGACTTTAAAGTGTGGCTGATGACAGAGGAAAGCAGATGGGTTCCAGCCTGATTTTATCTATCATACAACAAGAGCAGCATAACACACACGGTAGAAAGTGTTATCTGCCTCCTTCCACATACCTACATACACTCACAGACACCCATAACTGGCTTTTATGCTAATATTAGGCTATTATTTCTCCATTTAATGGGCACAACAGCATGGACAACTTTGCTCTTTTGGACTCCTGGTCATGGATGGCTGTGGCATAATTGTGGATGCTTTTTTTGTAGTTGTTGCTTAAGAGTTTTTTATTCTAATTAACAAATCAAACTTGGATAGTATATCAACAAAACAGTTGACATTTATTAAAAAAAAAAAACTTAACTTCATCTTGTTTTGCTCTGCCAAAAAAGTAGGCAGCTACAGATTTTTCACCACACTGTGGTCTTCAAGAAAGGAAAATGAGTTCTCTCTTAAACATAATTTGTTTACAAGAGGATGCTACAGATGGTGATCACTCTTCCACACACACACACACACACACACACACACACACACACACACACACACACACACACTCACTCCAGTCTCCACCCGTTCACTCAATTACATCTGATTGCTTCCGCCCTCGACCAGCCTACGCTGCAATTATTCCCAACGTTTCCAACAATCTTACAGAATGTGGCCAAATTCCCCCCAGATCAGCCATAACATTAAAACCAGCTGCCAAAACAGCTCCGACCAGTCGTGGCATGGCCTCCACAAGACCTCTGTAGGTGTTCGGTGTTCACATCATCAGGACATCAGCAACAGGCATATGAGTGAGACCTGGGCAGCCATGACCCGGTAATCACTAGTCACCAGTTGGCCTTTATTGGACAATTTTTCCTAGGTACTAACCACTGTAAACCTGGGAACACCCCACAAGACCTGCTTTTGGGGAAAATCCCAGTTGTCTAACCATCACAATTTAGCCCTTGTCAAAGTCAATTAGATTCTTACGCTTGCCCATTTCTCCTGCTTCTTAAACCTTAACTTTGAGATCTGATTGTTGAACTTACTGCATAACATATCCAGTAGGGGTGTCTGGCGATTCGAATCGCTTTGATTCATGATTTCAATTCACAATTGATTTTCGATTCTGAAACAATTTTTTATTCAAATGGTCTATGAATTTTCTTTAAATTATGTGGCTGACAAGATGAAACACCAATGTAAATAAATATAACATTTATTTAAAACAATACTTTTAGGTTCCTTACTGTATCAAATATTTTTTTATCATTTTATATTTATACCAAAAATAGGAATGTGTATAAAATTCTGTAGGTTAAATGACCAGTATTAGGTTCACTTTGCTGTCTGGCTTTTTCATAAAAAAAAAAAAAAAATCTATCAATTAACAAATTAATTAAAAATATATTAATACAACAGTCAACATAGACTTTTTTTTACTGTAGTGCATTGACCTTTAACTGAAAATAAAATACAGACTTTAAAGTCATAGTGCATTACTGCATTTATATTTTGTATTTGTCCGTTAGCAAGGGAGCTGTGCTAACTAGCTTGCTGTACGGTGGCCTAGACGGTGACGGAGTAGGAGCGGCAAGAAACAAAACTTAAACATGTTTTTAAATCGATTTTAAATCGATTCAGAATCGCCAGGACTAGGAATCGCAATTTTTTTTTAAATAATTTTTTTTTTCAGCACCCCTGATATATCCAGTGCCATTGTACGAATATAACCAATGTAACTTACGTTACCTGTGAATGCTTTTGTGATTTTAATGTTATGGCTGATTATAGATTTTCTTATGACATACCATATGTATCATGATGTACAAGTTTGCTGTATCACTGCATTCATAAATAATAAAGCTTTAGTGATCCGTTTCATTAATAATATTTTATTAATTTTAATTATTATTTTTAATTATTATTATTTTTAATTATTTAATTTTATTAATTTCATGAATAAAATATAGACAGAAATGAAAAAAAAAGAAAAGATTTTACAGTTATATAAATATAGAAATGCAATACTAGATCAGCTGGGTCCACAATGTGTTACTGCTATAATAAGAGCCACTCGTGTTATTTCAATATGAACATTACATTTGACAAACGCTGACACAAGCAGCCTCACCTTTTTCTTTTTACGCAGCACAATTTTCACTCCGTCCACAGAGACCATGATGTTGACTTTCTTCTTCTTGATGTTCTTGACTTTGAATTCATACTGTAAACAGGACAGAGAAGAGGAGAAACCTGGAGTGAGTGATAAAAAGTATTGGTTTTCCATCTGGCTCACAGAACATGAGGAAACACACACCCATTATCAGGATAAGCCTTTAGTGAAAGAGAAACAGTTTTACTTCTGCATCACTTATTCTTGCTTCTATCGTATTGATGAAACCAGATCTATTAGCAACTGCTTTTTTTTTTTTTTAAAGTGCCATGGTGATGTGAATATTGGGGTAATTAAAATGCAAAGGAGGGTGCTCCGGTTTTCATTAAAATGTTTCCAGCGTCTCATTTAAAAAAGAGAAACAGCCTGATGTGTGAAATATATCAGATTTTTTATATTAATCCCTCTTTGGATGTGGATCTCTTGAAGGTTTTACACTGGGGTTTGAGGAATCTTGGAAAAACAAATTAGTGTGTAGTAGGGCTGTGTGACGATAAAAAAAAGTCTATTCTTAAATATCACACTCAATCGCCTGTTTTGTTGTGTCGCAAAATACACACTTTCCTGCAGTAGTTTTGTTGTTAAGGTGGCGCGCACACAAACTTTGGAGACGCACACGGTGCAGACTGGACTAATTCTGCACAGGAGAGGGACTCAGACCAGCAAGCACAAAATGAGGAGCTTGTACCTAAAGGGTCTGTGTAGCTTTCGGACATTTGATTTTCATTTCATAAAAAGAAATTTTAAGAAGTAAAACAAAAGTTTTTTTGATTTTCGCTTTAAAATCCAAATCCAAAAAACAGAAATAAGTCATTTTTCATTTTCCTTGCTAGAAATAAATACAAAATGTAAAAGTGAATCATATCTCATTTCGTTCTTCACTAAACAATTAAACAAAAACAGAAAAGGCTCCTTTTTTATATATTTTTCTCAACCCAGAAGTTTTCGCTCACAAGGCCGTTGTCAAGGAATTTGGAGGTTTGTAAAACTTGTGATTTTTAGCTGCAGACTCAGACGTTGAAAGAAACTTTTTACCTCCGGCACACAATACGACAGAAAACATCTTTAATTGTTTGACTTTGTATAAAAATGCACAGAAATTCTACTTTTATGTGGTGGTTTTACTTTTAAAATAGTCACTGAATTTACAGAAAAACTTGTTATATTGTGATATATATCATTATTGGGATATGAATGGACCGATATCGGGATATAAAATTTTGGTCATATTGCACAGCCCTAGTGTGTAGCAGTAAAGTACCAATACAAATCTATAATTTATCACAGTCCAGACACACACACAAGCCTAGACCTAGGGGTAATTCAGAATCTCCATTACACTTACATGACTGCATGTCTTTGGACAGTTAGTGGAAACCCACACAGACACAGCGGGAACATACAAACTCTGGTATGCTGTGAAATCAACCTACCACATACTTGACTGGTGTACCAGTTTTTAGTAATTCACTTGGTCAGGAAATAGCATCAAGCTAAAACCTTGGTGTGTACAAGATGATCCACCTTGATATTATGAGTAACTGATGGTCAATCCCAACTATTATGATAGTTATTCATGTTGGAGGATTTTGGTGTCTGATGAAAAACGTGGTTACTACGTGGATCTACAAAAAAAAAAAAGTGTCTTGTGTTTTGTAATAAAAATCAATGTCTCTGCTTCTGCATAACAGAGCACACATGCATAATTTATGAAATTTAATTTCAATTTTCGTAATTTAGTTACAGCTAATTATATTTATTTATGTAAGCTTAATTAAAAAAAATAATACTGACTGATATCTGATATATTTTGTAATAGACCACACTATTGGACATTCAGCAATAACAAATATTCAAAGATTTAAAGTTTTATTTGTCACATACACGGTACAACCTGCCATGAAATGATTCTGACTGTTTGTCCACAAAATATTACATCAATAAATATATTAAAATAAAAAATAGAATAAGTAAATAAAGTGCTTAAAATATGAAAAAAAAAAAAAAATTAAAGATATATTTACAATGCATTTACAGTATAGTGTGCAAAAAAAATGTGCCAGATGTGCAAAAATGTAGTTTATGGTTTGGTGTGTGTGTATTGGTATGCAAGTCTCCATCTGACTAAACGGTCACCAAAACAGCTCTGAGATGTGAAGGCATGGACTCCACAAGACCTCTGAAGGTGTTCTGTGGTATCTGACACCGAGACATTAGCAACAGATCCTTCTGTGGATCTTCTGTGGGATTGGACCAGTTGGGCTGGCCTTCATACCTTACCCACATCAGTGAGCCTTGCTTGACCGCCCTTCCTATATATCTACCTTAGTCCACCCACACACCCACACCGCACTGCTGCATCACTTCCCTTATAACTAAATGTCACGGGCACCACTATCAGCTGGCAGTCGGACAGCATTGCATGTGATGTGAAGAAAGCAAAAGTAAAAACACATTGAAAAAGTCATCTCTTGTCATTTAAACACCACTTTCTGTGGATCTTCTGTGGGATCGGACCAGACCAGGCTAGCCTTTGATGCACATCAGTAAGCCTTGGGTGTTCATGACCCTGTCACCAGTTTATCACTTGTCTTTCCCTGGGCCACTTTTGCTAGGTACTAACCGGTCTATAAGACTTTTTATGCAGTTCTGAAGATGAAGATCTGTCCCTTATTTTCATTTTTCCTTCTTCCGAAACATCAACGTTGAGAACTGTAGGTTCCTTGACAGGTGCCACTGTAGTCAGATAATCAATGTTATTTACTTCACCTCTCAGTGGTTTTGTGGTTCTAAAGTTATGGCTGATTGGTGTATGTACATGTTACCCCACTGTAGTGCTGGGCAATTAATCAAAATAATATAACTGTCGGTTATTTCGTTTTTAAAATTTCTCTTTATCCTTTTCCCACGGTGCGTGTTTATGTACTGTCTCTTTAAGAATACACTACCACGTGTCTAGTCACGTGATCCAGTTTCGCAAGTGAGCGTCATGGAGGTAAACTTAAAAAAAAAATGTTGGTTTCAGTGAAGATGACATGGAACAAAAAGAAGCGAAATGCAAATATGGCGGAAAAATGCGGAGAAAGGCAAGTTATTTTTTTTTTCATTTCAGAGAACTTTCTATTTACACTAAAACTAAAATGTGACCTTTTACATAACTCGTTTTTATTTCAAGTGATTTATTTCAGTTTTATTATAGTTATAATATAGTTATAGTTAACAAAATATTAAATAAATAACCATAAATAGTTCGTCTGTGTCTGTTTCCATGCGGTTATTTTTTTTTTATTAAAGATATGCACTGTTTCATTAGAAAATCTCAGCTTTAATACTTTAGCACAATCTGTGCTAGGTTAGTAAAATAGAAACAAAAAAATAAAAATAACCGTTCATTAATCATAATCAAGGAAAATCGTGATACTGATTTGAGGTCATATCGCCCAGCCCTACCCCACTGTATTGGAAATACCATTATAAATGCATTCTCCCAGCAATAATCATTATATTGAAAAATGCACTGGTAATATACAGTTTAAATCATGTCAATCTACACTCATAAACCTTGTGCCTTATTCTGACTGTTTTCTGTTTTTACCATAGTCATAAAAACATACCTTCTTGTTAATATTACTGTTATCATTTACCTTTTATTCATTTCACTATTACTAATGTTATTGTCTTTATGTATTTTAATTGCCCTGTTCCATCTGTCCTTGAGGACCCTTAAAGGCTCTTATAAATAAAAAGGCTATTAATAATATATTAGATGGTAATATATTATAATGGATGGTGTGTTCTTGCCCCATGCCATTTCCCCAGCTCTAAAGATCTGACAGGCTGTGAATCGTATCCAAGGTCAAAATACTATCCTGATGCACTGAGCTTTTGAAAAGAGTTTGAACAACACTTTGTTGCAATTTCATAAGTTAACTCCCTGCCTGTTTTACAAACAAATACATTATTAACTTGATCAGTTTGGCTTTAACTGCTGAAGACAGCAGAACATATTCCAATATAATACGTCTGACCTAGCAGACATCAGGACGTGAGAAGTGCTTCATCCAACTCTTAAAGCCCACTGCAACTTCTGCTCAGAGTGTGAATCAAAGGAAATACTCTATCTGCCAATTTCCACATGTATGGGCTCACAGACATCAATGATGCCATCCAATTTTCATGCTTTTTTGACTCCTGGGCCAGGGATGGCTGTGGCATTGTCAGCGCTCGAGCGGCACAATAGAAAAATGTTTGTCCTGTCATACAGAGATCTCGAGTTCAAATCCCTGGTGGCCGTGGGAGCCAGAAGTGGCACTTTCTCTAATTCTGGACCCTCAAACTACTTTATAATTATGGAATAACAGCACGTCGTATTTTCATCCATTTACAGTCACATCTAATGCTGTGGAACACCAGCGGAACAAAAATTCCTTACTGAGAAAGTGAAAGTGAATTTAACCCATCCATACACTCACACTAGTGGGCAGTAAAAACATTTGCCCCCAGGCGTTAGGCAACCCTGTCCGGGAGCCTGCAGAGCAGTTTGGGTTAGGTGCTCTGCTCAAGATCACTTAAGTCGTTGTATGTCGTGTAGGTTGCAGGGATTGAACTGGGAAGCTTCTGATTACAAGGCTGGTTCCTTGACCACAAGCCTTCTGCTGCTCCTCTTCAACGCTTTTTCAGTTCTGTCTTTGAGTTTAAGAGACAAAAATCTTATGCTGGTGAAACACCAGAAAGCTAAAAGCGGTATGTCCTGAAGACTTTCCAGTGTTAAAATAATAATAATAGTAATAATAATAATAATAATAATAATAAGAAGAAGAAGAAGAAGAAGAAGGAGGAGGAGGAGAATGAGGAAGAGGAGGAGAAGGAGGAAGAGGAGGAGAAGGAGGAAGAGGAGGAGGAGGAGGAGG
>JAOVVF010071881.1:0-15044 GCA_028565595.1 Duopalatinus emarginatus
TTTCTTTCTTTCTTTCTTTCTTTCTTTCTTTCTTTCTTTCTTTCTTTCTTTCTTTCTTTCTTTCTTTCTTTCTTTCCACACAGTGTGAGGAATGTCAGTGTGGACCAGCTGACAGTTCCCAGGAGTTTAAAGTATAGTTTAGTTCGGTTCAGCATAAAAGCCATTCGACCTAATGAACATGATATGATGCTTTAAAAGCTAATGCACAGTCTGTATTGCGCTTTGCTTGATTCCAGAAAAGAATGTTTTGATCTACAGGAAAGCTGTGCATGGGGAATACAGTAAAAACAGCTGCAACACCTGCTGAAAATGACAGGTTGTTGCATCAGACTTCAACTCTCTCTCTCTGTGTGTGTGTGTGTGTGTGTTAAATATGGATGAGAGAAGGTTACTTTCAAAGTGTATTATGACTTTTAAGGTGTAATCAGAATGTAACAATTTCAGTGATGTCAGAAATATTGCATTTTTAATATATACAATAGTGCCCAGTGTGTGTGTGTATCTCTTACAAAACTGTATGTCTAAACATAACCAGATTCAAATATTCAAAGAAAAAAAGACAGGAGTGCCTAGGAGGAGAATCAGCATCTCCAAATCTGCCCATTGTGGTGAAGAGAGAGAGAGCTGAGCCAAAAGACAAAGCTCTCAATTTATCAGTTGATCTATAATCCAACCCTCACCTATGGCCAGGAACTGTGGGAAGTGACCAAAAGAATGAGATCAATGATTCAAGTGTCTGAAGTTTCATCCATAGGGTGTCTGGACTCTCCCTTAGAGATAAGAAGAAGAGTTTGGTCATCCAGTGGAGTCGTGGAGTAGAGCTGGTTTGGGCATATGGTTAGGATCCCTCCTGGATGCCTCCCAGGTGAGGTGAGACACCGGGGAAGACCAATGATACATTGGTGAGATTATATTTCCTAGCAGACCTGTCTTGGATCTCTCATGGAGTTAATAGGTCAGTCAGCTGGAGGCCCGGTGCCTCAAGCATGTCGAAACAAGGGTGTGAGTAGAGTTAAAGCACCCACAACAATTAAGCGGTTTTACCTCTGTGATCCACCCACTGAGTCAAATGCATAGCAATTCCCTCTGTTTAAGCGTGTACAGTAGCTTCACTTTGCATTCTCATCTCTCAAGATTTTTTTTTTGCTAAGGCTTTTTAATCAAAATAATGGATTGATCTGTTTTGGTATTTGCGAGAGATCTGTCCTCATTCTTGCTTTCTTGTTTCTTTAAGTGGGCACTGAATTGAATGACCACAATGACCTTTGCCTTGAGTCAGTGAGAGCACTTTCATCTCCAGTGCACTCCAATTTTAGGCTATTTAAAGGAACAGCTTAAACCTGGAGGTCAAAGGTCAACTGATATACTGCACCTCTGCACTTGGTGGAAATCCCAGATCTAGCTTCAATTAACATTTCACAGCATTTTATTAATAACAGCTTGTTATTCTGCTGAATCGGCCAGTTTATTATTAGCTGAAAATATGCTTCTCTATAGGCTTAATGCCATAAATGCTAATAAACAGAAAATGATCAAGGCAGGCTGGGGATTCTAACTTATAATCTTTTAATCCATATCAGTGTGTTGACATAACGAAGGGTGTGTTCCATTTGGTAGGCAGCTGCCTAGTCAGTCATTGCCCATGAATGCAGCTCTCTCATTTGGCAGCTAATAACTGACAAGGTGCCTCAGTAGGCAGGACATGTGGGACACATTTCATAGTCAGCATAATCTCTATAAAATTACTAAAGCTGTATACACCCAGTTTCTACAGAAATAATTAATAATTCCATAATTAACCACTAAAAGTGCATTCACATGAAATGTGACAAACCATTGTAATACAAACCATTTGTAATATTTTGTATTATAATTAAAGAAAAAAAAAACAAGCTCCAGCCACTCTGAGTGGAGTTTTTCTCTCCCGTGAAGAGCGCCTCTTCCTCAGCCAACCTTTTACAAAGCCCTTGGTGCCCTGATTGAAACAATCTGAATAAATAACAGCGCATCATGGAGCACACCATAATAATTAATATTACTGCTGCACATTAATAACTGTGATGTATAAGTTAGTGATTTAAAAATATTCTCGACATTTTATACCTGGGCAACTGCATTAGCTTAGCTAGCTATAGCTAACACTGCTAGCTCACTAAGCTAACGGTAGCCTGTCTCACATAATAATTCAAAAATTCACATAAAAACAGCTTAAAACCATCTAAAACATACGAATTTTAATAAATATAGTGAAGAGAAATTATCAAAATAACTTACATTTGTACAAATGGGATTGCCTTCAGCAAAAAGGATATGTTACACTGCCTTCAGAATTCTATTAAAATCAGGATGCTGCCCAGTTATGCTGCCTTCTGTATTGGACAGTCCTTTTCGGGTGCATGTGCTACCTGAGAATGCTGCCCACACTGTAAAACCCAACAAGTTCACAAAACTTAAAACCTTTGTTGTAACTGATCACCTAAGAAATTTTAAGTTAATGTAATATAATTTTTAAGTTTAGGTAACTTTAAAAATATATTCTTATTGAAGTATTTTTTTAAATAAATTTAGATTTTCCTGAACTTATATATTTTATTTTTTTTAAGTACTACTTACTACATTAGTTTTTGCAAGAATTATATAATTAATGCAATTAATTATATAATTAATATAATTTCTCCCAACTTAACAGAACACAATATACATAAAAACACTTACTTACTTAAAAAATTACTTTAATAAAAACATACTTAAACAATTAACATACTAAATTTAGCTATTCAAACAACATGAAATTATACCAATTTAACAATAAAAGTTTTTTATCAAATTTTGAAATTTGCCATTTGAAAGGCAATAACACTAACAAGGCTGCAATTCTAATGGCATTAACACAAACAAGCTGCCATTACAAAGGCAATAACACATTAAAAAAGTCTGGACAGTGTACATGTCTGGACCATTTATTCACATGTGCAGTTAGGCTTTGGTTGTATGGGTGACAGGATTGTCAGGATGTCCGTTTCTTCTACATACTGCAAAACACATACAATCTAATTAGAGTTGCAGATGAAAATGTAAATGTAAAGATGCAGATGTTTTCTTTGTTATATGTATGGGCATGTTTTTGAAATTAAGGTGACTTTGCTTACATTGTAGGTCTTGAACTCTGAGGCATCCTCATGCAGTGTGTCGTGTGATGACATTATTTCTTCCTTGATTGAAAAACAAATAGAGGTAGCTGCTGTAAAAACTCCATTAAGCATGAGTCATAAATGCATGTAAGCAAAAAAAATGCAAGATTTTTTCTTATTCAAAATTCAACTGAAAACATACTTTACATGATGTTGAATAAAACTGCTGGAATATAATCCTGCAGAAAATTTTTTTTTTTTTGAAACAATTCAGTAATCCAATGTTCTGGTTAAAAACAATTCCATAACTTGCTTATTTTTTGTTTAAATTCGAAAATCACCTAAAATGATACATAAAGTTCATGTTAAAGTGAACAAACAAGAACAAATAGAATATTTTTTAATTATTTGGGTCTTTAAACAAATGTGAAACTGCTGTGAAAATTACACAGCATTTAAGCTTGTTCGTTTATGGCCAGTTAAGTAACGAAAAATCCAACGTTACTTTCTTGCCTTACCCAATGATACAGATTACATTTATCGGCCCTTACATTCTCTTGCTGCCAACAGATAAGTAACTAGATAGGTTAGCTAACTAGCTATCCGACTGTACACTGAACTCTTAACAATAAGAAACAAAACCAATTTAATGTAGTTGGAAAGTCTTGATAAAACCAGGGATACAACTTTTTGGAAAGTAGTTAAAGATTTCTAAGTCTTTTTGTTGATGACTGACTGGTGAGGCCTAGCTATTGGAGTAGTGCCTGATTAAAGATTAAACTTAGCGCCTGATTAAAGATTAAAGATTCAAACCTTTATTGTCATATGCACAGTAAGGAAACTAGTTTCCCTTTACAACGAAATTCCTACTTTGCTGCCCACATTGGATGTCAGAGTACAAAAGTATGAAAAGTATAAATAGACAAATAATAAGATCAAATTAAGCATGTAGTAGAAAATATATAAAATAAAATATAAAATGTAAACTATTCAGAAATATACAAGCTATGTAGATTGTGCAGTAGTGGTGATAGGTAGAAGTGTGAATAGTCCATGTTGGGGGTGGGTGGGATCTTTAATGATGGAGGCAGCTCTCCTGTAGTGTCTGCGATGGTAGATGCTCTGCAGAGAGGGTTGTGCACTTCTAATTGATAGTCACATATGCAAATTTGGAAAAAATTAAAATCTCCAAAATATTGCCCTCATGACACAGTTTGTATATAACATCCAGCTACTTACCCATTTTGCTGCTATTGGCTAAGTTTAACTAGCAATTCAGTGGTTGTGTGTTTAAATCTATAGTATCACTTTGTTGAGAGACTACAATGGCAAGTTTTAGTGACTCCTTGTGACACTGACAAGATAGTTTTGGCATCTGAAGTCAGTCATTTGCTTCCTCAGTAGTTTTGCACTGGAGTTATGAGGCTTGTTTAGCTAACATAGAAGCTTAACAGACTCACATCTAAATCATCACGCATTCACTAGACTTGCTAATGTGGTTTATGACACGCTTTATAACAGACTGTTATTCATAAATGGACAAAAGCACATCAAATATTTATTTGTATGGTGGTTTATTCTTAGTACACCTAATAATTGTACACCTACAAATAGACATATATGCTGGATAGACCTAATAGTGTGAATCATCTGCCAGGACTATGAGTAGGACAGTCTCAGATGCAACTGGGCCCAAAAAATAAACCTAAAATCCTCTGGTTTGCTAAATTCAATTTCTAGGCAGATAAACAAATAATAACAGACCAAACAGACAGTAATAATAGATAAGGGGCAGAAAACAGCAGCCGTGATGGATGTGGCAATACCAAGTAAAGGTAAGATCAGAAAGAAAAAACAGGAGATACTGAAAGAGAAATTAAAGAAAATGTGGATAGTTAAAGCTAAGGCTGGCTTTAGTGGTTATAGACAGATAAATAGATAGATAACGGTAGTTAGTGTAGTATAAATGATCTGCACTGTAGTTATCTTAGGTGTCAGTAGGGGACACTGTTTCCTTTCAGTGTTCTGTTTCATGTCGGCTCAGTGTCTGTAATCATGTCGAGATATAAAAACCCATCCTCATCAGCCGGCTATGGAAAGGAGTGCATTATCCGTTTTCCAGCTTGATGAGCAGGAGCATCACTCTGATGTGACTGGAGGTTCCTAGAAAAGGAAGGCAATTCATCCTGGTTTTTATACATTACATTTCATACAGTCTACTTGATTCTTGATTGATGTATTATATTGTATTTTCATACTGTATTGTACCAGCATATCCTAATTGTAGAGTCATTAATCATGTGAATATAAAGATGGTACATATGTTTTTAATGAAATGGTTTGGGTGTTAAATTGGTGATTGTTGTTATTTCTGATGAGAGGTTGTTTGCTGCTCCGGTTTTTACAAGGGACATTGTTACTGCTAGCACTGTTACAAAGAAGTTAATAGAAACACAAAACAAAATTCAATCAAGTTTTATTGTTAGCTCCTAAAAGCAAAAGAACAATTTCACAATTTTCCAGTGATGTCATATCAGCATTAAATTAATGGGAAATCCATCATTAAAGTAGTAGAGGTGCTAGTGCTGTACTGAAATGCTGGACCCAAAGACCAAGAATACAATGCCTAACAGGGAGTGCAACATGTATAGGCTTCTTAATTCAAGAAATTCAAATGCTACATCATATATCAGAGATATTCTACACAATTATGTTCTACACAGCTATGTGACAACAATTTGGGAAAAACCACATATGGCTATGATTGTCATATAGTCACATGTAGTGAGTACACCTACTATATTGATTACTTTGTAGTTGTACAGTTACTGACAGCAGCCCATCTTCTGTGATGCTTTAGCTCCCATCTATGCTGTGTTTTAATAAAAAAAAATTATAAAGAAAAGTCAAATTGTGTAACAACTGCATCTATGATTAAATGTAGTGTGTATCATCCTGCCATAGATTTACACACACAGTATTACACACATACTTTACATAACTTCTATCACATCAGTTAACATTGCCTCGAAAGTAGCCTGAAGATTTCCTGCATGCACTGCCTGTAGAACCTACTTTGCCTGAGCGCTTTCCCTATTCAACCATTTATCACAGCTCTTTGTACATATACTGTTCATGCTTCTTTTGGAATGAACACACACACACACACACACACACACACACACACACACACACACACCATCATATCCTCTCCTTTCTTTCATCAGTGTTTGTTAAATTTCTTTTCCGTCACCATGTGTCTCTCTCTGCTATCCTGATTTCCACCACCCACACTCCACTCAGTGCTGTCTGTGTGTTTATGTGTGTCTGTGTACACATGAAATCCTTCGCTGACTGTACGTTATTTCACATGCTGTATCTCTCAGTCTCACATACATATTCTCTCCCCATCTGTTTTGGACAATACACAATATGGAGTTGATTTTCAAAAGAAAAAAAAAAACAAACATAGAAAAATTACAATATGTACAAGTGAAATAGCAGAAATTATTCATTTCAGTGCACCCATTTCTCAGTGTAGGTAGAGTTGGCTCGCAGCAACACTACAAAACAAAAGAAACAAACATCGTACATCTAAACTGTCTTGGCCTATTAACTACATTAGTAATAAGTTGTAAATTTGAATACTTCCTTTAATATCCAGTAGTTAAAAAAAATTTAAATGGACAGTGCTGAGCATCTAAGCTAATTTTCAGGCAGTAAAAACACTTCAAAATGACAAATAGGACACAATGTGGAGTTACTTGAAGTTAATTATTTTTCAATAAAACATTATTAAATGTTATACTTATATTATATTATATTGTTACCTTACCAAGCTTTCATTTCTTTCATAATCCATTTATTATTAGGCTTGATTTCTTATAAGAGCCGCAAATGCTGGTAATGCATGTCCATGAGAGACATAAGCAGCTTGGCATTTTCTAAAGTGAATTCAGGGTTAGATTACAAATATACATATTAGACGAGTGACATTTCTGGCAATTCTGGAGTCTTTTACGAGATCCCAGAGGCCAAATCCTGTTCATGTCATTTTTAAGTTTTAGTATTTGGTTTTCCCCATTATTCTTTCCTCTATCTCCTCTTATCAAAAAAGTCGATTTACAAAGATATATGAGCAATATAAAGGTAAATGTAATTATATAAAAAGAGGCATGCACAATGTCCAGCAAACAGTGACTGAAGCTTGTTGTCAGGTCTTTATTTAAAACAGTTCAAAATTACAGCAAACAATATAAATATCTGGTAAGCTCGAAGTCAAACAATCAGTCTTTGGCACACAGGTGTAAACTTGACAAAAACTATGGTGGAAAAACAAAAAACAGACGGAAAACTATGGCGGAAAACACTCAGAAACCTAGAAAAGGAAACACAGTCTTGGCACGTCAGGAAAAAAACAGCAATGAATGAGATTTTGTAAAATGACAGCGAAAAAAAGAGCGTTACACTATACTGGTTAAATAGGGGGAAACTCAAAACAGGTGGAGATGATCATGAAACATCGAGGTGGCAACCAGTCCAATGTTTAAAGAGGAAATAAGACCAGATATGAATAAAAAACATGAATTAAAAACAATGACAAACCAAAAATGCAGAATGCATGCTATGGCAGGGGCAGAGCATGCACAGCTTGGTGCTAAGCTTGATGCAAGGGAAATACATTTGTAATAAAGAATATTTAAATCTAAAATCATAGAATTAATATAGAATCAGCCCAAAAGAAGTATACTTAAATTCAAACACTATTGTTTAATGGCATCATCTTAACTTTTAAACAGATTCTGTCTTCTTATATATTATATACTCTAACAGAAATAACAAAACCCAGTTTTATATGTTAAAGTACCAGTTGAATATCAAACCCATCAAGACCATTAAAAATATGGGTATATAATAGTTTTAACATTAGTTAATTTTCTTACTTACAGGTTATTTGCCCACTGTATCACACTGCTGTAACATAATGGTGAGATCCTGTAGAGAGTTTTAGTATGGTGTTTTGCTTTAAGATAATAAGTTAAAGATTTTCTTCTCCAAAGACCCCTCAGTATGGTTCAGTCTTTGTTTATCCCTTATATGAAGTAAACAAAACACAGCTAGGTTAATTGCTTTAGAATGTTTGTGTATGGTAAGAAAATATTTTTTATAATAATTAAAAATACATTCAGATCAAATTGCCCAAATACATAAAGTTTTATAGAGCAGGTGTAGGCATTCTGCCCCCTCCACCACAGGTGGCACCCTAGGCGACCGCTTAGGCTACCTATGCCTAGAAACTCCCCTTTCTGTTTCCAGCACAGTGGAGATCTGTTTAATCTACCAAAGGTTAAAGGGCATTTTTGCAAAAGCATATGGATTTTGAAGCATCGACCCATGTTAAAAGGTGTTGAGAATCCTGCAGTCCTGAAGGTCACTGACTATTGAAAGCCACTATTGTCCCTAGAAAGTGTTCGTCTTTCACTCTTGTACAGATGCCTTGTGGAGAATCACATCTAGCTCACTTCAAAGGACACATCTGTAATGAAAATAGCAGAAAGGAAAGGCTGTTGTATTATCAGGACTAAACGCTGTTAGTGTTTTTATTTGGTGTTTGATATTAAGGATGGAGAAGTGTATAAGCAGTCACTCCTTCTTTCTCCACCTTCCTTCTTTTATATAAGTAAATGCTACACTGTGCTCTTTTTGCTGATCATTTACAATCAATACATAATTATTTCTCCAGTAGGCTGAACAGCTTAATGTATGTTTTTTCAGCTTAAATGATAGACTGAGAAGCTGAGTGCAAGACTTAGCTACTAGCTATCTATCTGTATATATAAAAAAGAAAGGCCCTGCAAGCACTATGTGTGTGTGTGTGTGTGTGTGTGTGGTTCTGAAAACTACAGATTTTCCTGATTAAATATAACATACAGAAACAAAACCACAAGTTTTGTTTTTTTTAGATTGCATTTTAAGGTTTTGTTCCAGTTCTGCCTTACCATTCTGTGACAGCCAAGATTTGATCACAAACTTATTATTGCATTATAGCATGTAGCTATCCAACAACCTGAAATACTCTTTGAGGAAAGCACACTTAGCAATCAAAGTTTTAGACATATTTAGGCAGACTGACTGCCATGTTTTGTCTCAGTTCCCACAGGAAGATTAAAAGGAAAATAAAAACATTTACGTTTTTAGTTTTATTTTAATATATATATCTGGTTATTGGTTGTATTGGTTGTTTCCCACAATGTAGTCAGAGTGACAGATCGAGTCAGGTTTTCCCAGACCACTACATGTATCTGTGTTCTTTTCCTTTTTTTTTAAAAAAAATAAAGCCATTGCATTTTGTTTGGAAGATACTTAAATTTAAATACTGAGAAGATCAGTATTGTTATGATTTGCCCATGGGGTGGACTCAGACGTGGTACGCTAGTCCGGGGAAGGGACTACCATGGATAGGCCAACGGTGAGAGTATGAAGGGCGCTTTTGTGCACAAATAATATAATGGGGTTCGTAGGTTGAAAGTGAGTCAAATAATACAGGATTGATGACAATTCTGCACCTAACGTCTGGGTCACACTAAAGCCAGCACGTTCCCTACAACCATGATAACCTCTCCTATGTTGCTGTGGCCGCTTAAGATCCGATCAGCAACTGTCTGTTAACTACATTACCTGCATCACACACAGAACAGCAGCTTCTCTATACCAAAATTCCACAGACAATCACATCCTGGGTCACACAGAAACCAGTATGTATCCCTACAATCATGATAACCTTTCCTTTGTTTCTGTGGCTGCTTAAGATCCAATCAGCAACTGACTGTTAAATATGTTACCTGCATCACGCACAGAACGGCACCTTCTCTACACAAAAATTCCACAAGCGATCACATCCTTGTGAACTCTTCATAGGGGTCATCAGGTAGGCACCTCCCTTCGTCAGTGTTTCGCTGAATCAAGCCCACGACACCTCAGGCTCAGCAGTGATGTCTGGCGTCCCAGACCCACTCCCCTTCAAGTTTACCTCATAAACCTACTACCTATGTTCAGCTGAACATACTATACACACCACTCATTATACACAATGTAAGTTCTTGGCTGCCCCGATGGCTAAGGCTCTAACCCCTCTGGCACTGTTAACACATGCTCAGTTCCCCCGGTTACATTTAAAATTTACATCTTATATATACACACCATATTCTATCTAGTCCTTTCCTGAACTTTTCCACTCATCCTGAGCCCTTTTTATCCACAACCACTGGCTAGCTCTCTCAGCTACATCTGACAGTTCTTTTACAGCTATCCTTAGCACACGGCCTTTAATTCCAAGTTCAATAAACAGAGACGTGGTGGACTTTGCTACAAAACTTCTAACCCCTATCTCTACTGGTCTAATATATAAGGGATAAAAGGACAAACACAAAAGCCACTCTTGCGCATTCCTCAAACTAAGGAATATTTATTTTTTTTCTCTTTCTTTGCTTTTATTTCTTGTTTTTTGCGCTCTTATTTTTTGAGTGTTTCAGTACTTTACTGATCCTTTATTTTTATACCCCTTATTTTATTTATTCCCTTCAAATCTCGCTCATGTATTTGAAAACAGTATAAGCCGTGACGAAGCATGACGGAGCTCTGCCCCCAACGTGGGCAGGCAGAGGGTGCTGCACAAACAGCTAAGAGTCACCCTCCCTCACTGGTGAAGAAAGAGAGAGAGAGAGAGAGTAAATGAATGAGTAGAAGTGGTTTGCCCTTTTGTGGGGCGAATCACTTAGGAGCCTTGAGGCTGGTGGGGCAGAGATAGCGTGGCGGCTTCCCCGACGTGGAGAAGTCCTCCAAAAGGAGTCACACCGAGCACCTAACCGCTCCCTGACACAATTATTACCTCGGGCCTTCAGGCCCTACAAAACAACCCTCTAGGAGATCCGTAGTTTACCAGCTTGCCCTGACCTCTTACCTGGTGCAAGAGAGCATGAAAATCTAAGAGTGTGATAGGGAGTCCTGGCTGAAGCTCTGTTTAAATAGAGACTCAGCCAGGTGATCCCCATCAGGTCTGATTGCCCCTGGGTTCCTTGGGACACCCAGAGGTGACCGGCCGAATAGGTCGGCTCCCTCTGGTGGCAGCAGAGGGAATAGACCAACGCCTAACAGTGACAGGCTGCCTACTCTTAGGCCCTCTGGTGGCAGAGGAAATAGCCTGTTCACTGTTGGAGGCCAGTTGACTGGGTCGGCTCCCTCTGGTGGCAACAGAGGGAATTGACTGACCCCTAACGACTATTTCACATGTTCTTCACAAACTGCTCCTGTAAAATTTCAGTGTGCTTTCTCTGCCACTAGGGAGTTGTAGGCCTCAGCTCTTATGGGTGTATGCATGTATGGGAGAGATTCACTGTCCACAATTGACTGTTAATTTTCTTACATACAGCTATGTTTAAACTCCATGTTCGTTTGCAAGTTGCATGTTATATTGTTTTGTATTTTTTCTACTCTCATAAATATTTATATTAGTTGTTTTTTCACATGAAATTCTGCTGGTATGTGCTACATATTATTTTATTTCATTTGTTTTTCATTTTCACCTTTGTGTATAAAATGTGTATATTTTAATTAGCCTTTGATTTGGAGTTGCCACCTTTCAGAAATGAAAAAAAGGGATGCCCACCACAGCTCCTCTGGGCCCTGACCATCACAGGCCTGATTCTGGTCCCGCTGTGGGTGGGGCGCCTGCAGTAGTGGTATGTTTTATTTTGTGCCGGTGTCTTTAGTAAAGGAGTGATCAAGAAAGCAATTAGTCATACTTAAAGCTTTATTACCAATGAACACATTCTCTTATAAAGTGCAGTTAATTCAATCTTAAATAAAATCTGTTTGTGTGAATTGTGCAATATTAAACTTTTAAAATATAAACTAAATAAGCTTATATACCCTATTTATTTATTAACTGTTAATCCATTAGTATGATTTGTTCATTAAATGGCCATATACAATATTTATATTGGCTAATAATACTACTTATTAAATAAATTATCATTCATTCAATTAAAAACTCAGCATCCTAAACAATCAATCAATTGCTTTTGCAGACGTTATTGGGTAGTGGTAAACATTTTTAAAATGGTCACGACTTCCAGTTAAAATACCCCTCTCTACTGAATCAAGGACTGGCACATGCACACTCTCGCTCAATCTTCCACCTTTTATTGGGAACCTGGAAAACAGTATTATTAAAATCTTCAGTATGGCGTGGTGACTACATATCATAGCATGCAGCAGCATGAAAACTTCAGAGTGCTGCTCAGAGCAATAGCACATATATGACAACAGAATTATGATAATACATAATATATGGCTTTACACACATAGTTTTTTTTCAACGAAGATTTTTACTGTCTCTGCATTGGATACAGAACATGAATATATGTATAAAAATGTACTGGGAAAACAGTATGAATCCTATTAAAATCTTCAGTTTGGCATGGTGGCAGATCATAGCATGCTGAGTAAAAAAACACAAATATTCATTAATATATTCATATATATTTATAAATATTCCTTATTCCTTTAAAAATTACTTAGCTTACTGCTAGCACCAGAGAAAAGACAGGAAAAATAGCGTGTTGTGTTAGCCTTACTCAGCTCTCAACAGAAATAAGCTGAAACTCTTTACTATAAGCTAAAACACTGGATTCTCAGTGAAAATGCAATTAATCTGTAAAGACCCCTTAACCACCTACATCACTGTGATGTCACCACACTAGCTGGAGGCAAAACAGAGGAAGTCGGAACTAGCTTAGCTGCTGCAGCCGCATGACAGTTTGATTTAAAAATGTCTTTTTGTTGTGTTGTCGGGTGCCAAAACAGGAAGAACAGGGTTAGTGGTTTAAAACTAATGTTTTATTGAATACCAGCTGACACAGTCCATCAAAAAAAGAAGACAGCTGTGGTTGAACGCAATAAGACAGAAGGATTGGACAGAGACCATCATAAACAATGCTTGCGTCTGCAGCACACATTTTAGGAAAAAAATAGTTACATGAAAAGTTTCTCTGTAGGGTTGTATTGCTTATTATGTCCAAATTGGAAGTTATTAAGGGGAATGTCGGATTTTGTACTGCTAACTTTCATTATTTAAAGCACTGTTACACAAACCTTTAACCAACCCTGGACTGAGCTCTATTAGGTACACATCTGCTCTGAGACAGCATTGAAACAACAGAGTGTATAATTATTTGCACTATTTGTTTTATATTGTTATGGACCAATGATGTGTCTAAAATAAAGAAAACTGAATTAGTTCATTAGCTAGTGTGATGTTAGCATTGTAAACAAAACATAACAGAGAAAACTGTAAAATTGTAATGGTTAAGACAAGACTCTGAAGTCTCCTGGTCAAATATCGCATCGACTATAAAATACGACTACTGATGTATAAAGCAGTCTCGCGCCACAGTACCTTAGCGAAATTCTAGTCTCTTACAATCCTCCATGCCTAATTTGGTCAAAAGGTGAAGGCTATTTGCTGATACCTCGAATTACGAGGGCTACAGCAGCGGGCAAGGATGCATGGGCAGAGAGCTAAGTTAGGTACAACAGCATTAGCTTCAACATGCTATGTTGATCCAATTATGCTAAGTCAGACTGACCAATGCATAGATCTAATTGCACTAATTACTTAGTTAGCTAAGAAATTAGGAGAATCTATTACAGCTCATAGTTAGGCTGATAGTAGAAATAGCAACAGTAGCAGATGTGTTGAAGATGTGAAGCATGACTCAGAAGTAACACTGTCTAATGTGACAGTTCAGATAAATATTCAGTTCATTAATGAGAAAATCTTATTATTTTGTTGATCGTCGTACCTAAAAAGTGTGCAGTTCCTTTACATGAGCATTCTCAAGAAATCCTGGCTAAACTAATTGGCAAGGCAGGTGATGTGAAGATCAAGCAACGTAACACTGCCACAGATCTCTTTCAGACTCCCTCTGTGATCTTTGATATCTGGAAACAACGTTTCAGTGATTTGACCTATTCTAATATGCCTTTGGCTGACTTCTATAATACACTGCCTTATCCAAGGGAAGATGACATGGAATTGGTCTGGATTAGTCTTTTGGATAAACTGGTCACACAGCAAACTCAGATTCAGTCTCTGCCACCTAGGTAAAGTTGTCCTCCAGCAGTTTTGAGGTTTATATAAATTAGAGCTACAATTATATGACACCACTTGTCTCCGACTCTTGTCAGGCTAATGTGTTGATCTTATTTTGGGTTCAAATTTAATTAAACAACTGCTTCATGTGATTAAGAGCAACAATCACTCCTGGGACTTTGCCTCGAAAAACACGAATGAGTGCAGTGCGAATGTTGAGCATTTCTTGTCCATGTTCATGCGTGTTGAATAGTGAAAGGGTGCTGATATGCCTGATAAGATCGGAACTGTCAAGCTTACCCAAGCAGCTACTCTAATGCCCAGATCTGAGCATTTATTTGGGGCAGACTTTCTTATAATGTGCCAGTATCCCTGGGCAGCACGGTTATTGTGGACCCCACTGGATCCAAGGTCCTTCCCTGTAATGTTCTCGTGGGCAATACTCCTATGTGGGGAGACAGGTGGATCCCTATGACCATCGTGAACCCAACTCAGAAATCTATAACACATAAATACAATTGCAAGTTAGCAGACGTGTGACCATGTTTAGCAGCTAAGGATCTGGATTTGTTCCAGGCCTCTCAGGACAATCAGATGCTTTATTTAACAACACTTCAGTGCATGCTGCACCTCTTAAAAGCCTAGAAAACAATCCGGGCCCTCACATCTAGACTGTGCAACAGCTTCTTTCCAAAAGCTATCAGACTCCTGAACAATCAGATTCTGGTCTGATAAACTGCACACATCTCAGTGACTGGACT
>JAOVVF010071952.1:0-15038 GCA_028565595.1 Duopalatinus emarginatus
TTAATAAAAAAATGTATTTATTTATGTATTTATTTATTATCCCTGTTTATTGCCCCAATTTCTTTTCTTGATTTACACGTTTTTGTTTTTTCTTTTCGCTTATGATTTGTTTATTTCTTGTCACATGACTCTCTTTTGCAAATTATACACAGGACTTGATCAGTACTTGGTAGGTCTCCCACTACTGTAGGCAATGAAGGCCATACTTCCTGCAGAACGCTCCACAATTCTGCTGTATTCCGCCGTGTTCCACGGCGCGTCACATGGCATCCCAGATGTATTTGATAACGTTCAGTGACTTAGATGTGAATGACTAAACCCCAAACTCAAATGAGTGTTTCTCTAACTGTAATTCAGCATCACATATCCATCACATCTGTACGGTGGTACATTGTCCTGTTAGAAGAGGACAAACCCATCGGAATGAATGCAGGACATGAACTGGTGTAACTCATCACACACGGTGTTCACCTGTCAAAGACGTTTGTAGATGTTCCAGGGGTCCCATGGATCGCCAGCTAAACAAACCCTACATCATTATGGAGCCACGACCATGATATGTGTTCTGTATAGGCTTGTCTGTAAGAGTTTTTCTGGCACTTCACTGAATATTTGTGCACTTATGTGACATGTTATTGGACATGATTCACCTTATATAACTTTATTTGTGTTATTTATGCACAGGATTCGATCACATCACAGCACCCGGTCCTTGATTGTTTACCTGTATTTACATTCCTCCCCGATACCTTATTTAAAACCTTATTCATGCAAATTTGTACACAATTGATCATAATCACATCAGGATTAAAGGAACCAGGTCTTGGGAAAAGATTATAAGAGGTAAAAAAAAAAAAAAGCTATGGTGATGTGGTTAAAAGTTGTTGGATTTATGTAAATGTTATGCTAATCAAGTCATTTAAATCGCTCTGAATTTACAAACGAGTTCTCTTTTATTACTTCTACTCTAATGCTTGCTGAGCTACATCCCTTTTTAATGATCAGATGTTCACACAGTACTCCGAACCTCCCCTCAACCCCTTAAGTGTTATATTTTCCCACCTTTCCCATGTGACTCGCTCTTGTTTTTCTCCATTGCTTATTTATTTCCAACTTTTCTGTTTGTTTTTTAAACTTTCTAAACTAATGCTGTACTTCTGGTTTTACCCCCTGCTCACCTATGACCTGTACTGTGTGTGGATGTGTGCCCCGGGTTAATGGTTTCTGCCCATCAAATCACCCTTGTTGTGGCTTCTAACAACAATTCTTGGAAAGGCTTCAGTACAAAGCCTTTCGGTTTACATCCTCTCACCTCGGGGTGATTCTCTCACCACGCTCACATCCTGACAGTGTGCAGCGCTGCACAGGTAATTACACATACACACTGAAGTAGGGGCAAAACAAGCATGCTGAAGGAATTACTGTTTTTATTTAATAACATCGTGGAGCTCAGGGTGACACAGAGCGTCGTATAGAGAGGCTGAGGTTCAGCTGTCATGGTACGGGTTTAAACCAGAAGGCAAAATAGAAAGAGAGAGAGAGAGAGAAAGATGTCTTTATTTCTATAACATCTTTCATACACTGGATCAAATACATACAGATTACTTGACCAAAGATTACTTGTTCAATCCCAATGCTGACAAGACCCAACGGAGGTGAACCTAAAAGACCCAACTGAGGTGCACCTGACCCCCCCGACTGTGTCATTTGGAGCTGAACACCACTCCAAGCAAGTGTGCTCCTAGTGTGTATGTGTTCACTAGTGTGTGTTTCACTGCACTGATGGATTAAGATGGATCGAGGAGGACAAATTTCTTTCTACAGTAGGGCAATCGCTTTACTTTCACTTTACTTTAGATAATAACATAGATAATAACATAGTAATACAAATAATAACATAAAAATCTAAGAAATATAAATAAATGCATGTGTATAATATGTAAGTATACATGTGCATGTAAAAGCAGGACAAAGAAATAACGAATTAATTAAATAAATAAACAAACAAAATGAACAAAAAAACAAAATAAACAAATAAAAGACGGCTAGATAGACAGATGGATGGATGGACAGACGGACGGACAGATAGATATGGAAGCACATTTTAGGATAATGAAGATAGATATTGTCAAAAATATTTATAGAAATATTAATATTTATTAAATTTGTATGAATATTTATATTTATTAAATAATTGCTAATGTTTCACATATATATAACACACACACACACACACACATACTCCAATCACCCATGACATTAAAACCACCTGCCTAAACACCTCCGACCGTTCAAGGCATCGACTCCACAAGACCCCTGAAGGTGTTCTATATGATATCTGACACCAAAACATTAGCAACAGGTTCTTCTGTCATTCTTCTGCAGGATCGGACCTGACCGTCTAGTCTTTACCCCCTGGCAGTCTTGGTCTCCCATGACCCTATCACCAGGTCACTGGGTTGTCTTTCTATGGACCACTTTTGATAGGTATTAACCACTGTATACTGGGACACACCCAACGAGACCTGCTGTATTGTAGATGATCTGACTCAGTCATCTAGACTTCTTACTCTTGCCCATTTTTCCTTTTTTCCAACACATCAACGCTGAAAGCTGACATTCACATACGATTTTATACTTCCCATCTCTTTTAAAGCACTGCTGTAATGAGGTGATCGGTGTTATTCACTTCACTTGTCAGTGGTTTAGTGGTGTTAATGTTATGGCTGAGGGGTGTTTATATTCTTTATATTGATGCTGTCAGACTTTTAATGTTATTTTAAATGCAAATTTGGTTTTAAATCTTTGCCTGATTAATTAATTTTTCCTGTAAACACTGTTATATAATGTAACATTGTATTATGTAATAATTCAGCATAATTATCATTTTCTGTAAAATAATCAGCTCTTAGACGCAGCTCTGAGATGTTCATCGACATGATTAGATGAATATTGTGATGGGCTTAAAGTCTGCTGGAGGTTATTAATAAATCAGAGGAAAGTTAGCAGCCTTTATGAGTCACTGTGATGTTCGATGAGGACACGGATAGATTGACCTGTCACATGACTTAATTCACTTACCATATAGACCTCGATGTCCTTCTTATTTCCTCCCTTCCCAGCTAGAGAGACTTTACACCCATCCTTTAGTTTTTTTTTACTTCTCTTTTGTTTTCCTTTTTGGTTAAGTGAAGAATGGAGGATTGAAGGGTCAATGAGGGGAGAGAAAGAAAGAGAGAGGGTGGAGGTCGAGAGAGAGATATAAGGATGCTGTAAATAAAAATACAGCTGAAATGGAAAATACACACAGTAACATAGAGAAAAGCATAATAAGAGGAATACACCCAGATAGAATATGGATGTGGGCCAGGTCTGGCAAAGATATGGCACTGCTGGCTCACTGTAGGCATTGGTAACCCGAAAGTGGCCCACATATTAAAAATGCTCATATGGCCCAGATGTCCCAAAGCATATATGGACCACTTCTGGTAATGGTAATCACCCGGTAATGGTAATGGTATTTGCCTAGGTGTACATGTGGTTGACTTGTGGGCAGTTTCTGGCAGTAGTTAAAAGGTGGCTGAGATGTGGCCTATTCATGGCAGCCACATCTGGCCCTCTTCTGTGCCATCATTCCATGTGGTATAGGGGCCACAAGTAAGTGTAGATGTGGGCCAGATTTGGGCCATATCAAATTTGCTACCTAGGCAGAAGCATTAGATATTAATAGTTAAGGAGTGAGAGAGAGAAAAAGAAAAATGACTGATAGGGGAAAAAGATGTATGTGAATATATGTCAAAGATGTAAGGAGAGAAGGACACAAATAAAGACATACAGGTGGACAGAAAGATAGAGAGAAAGAGAGAGAAAGAGAAAAAAACGCACAGAGTGAGAGAGACAGGGAGACATATATAGAGTATATATAGAGTAGGATAGAAATAGAGAAAAAGCAGAGAGAGAGACAGGAGCAAGAAAAGAACAGAGATTAATGGAGACAGAGACAGACAGAGACACAGAGATACAGGGAGGGAGGAAAGGAGAGTGAGGGGGAGGGATAAACAGAAGCAAAAGACAGAAAGAGAATGAAAGAGGCAGAGATAAAAACACATACACAGCGAGGGAGAGACAGAGAGAGGAAGAAAGAAACAGGAAGAAAGAAAGGGAGAGAGAGACAGAAAAAATAAAGAGACAAAGAGAGAGAGACAGGGAGAATGAAAGAGACAGAGACAGAAATACACAGAGAGAGAGAGAGAGAGAGAGAGAGAGAGAGAGAGAGAATACGGTAGAAGTGACAGACTGACAGATGTAAACCTCATCAAGTCATTGAGTCTGTGTGTCATGATGATGGAGAATTTTACACACAACCACTCACTGAACCGGAGGCAGAGGAAGAGAGGAAAAGAGAGAGACGAGTGTGGGAAAAACTGCATGGTCTTATATAGTGAGAGAAACAAGGAAAAGTAGTAAAAGATGGAGGAGTGTGAAGGATGGAAAGAAAGTTAAAGGAATAGTTCAGCCTTTATTAGAGGACGGTAAATCTTAGCTTTTAAACTGTTCCTTTAAGATTGAGAGAGCGGTCTGTAGCGGTGATTTAGGATGAGAGAGAGAGAGAGAGAGAGAGAGAGAGAGAATTAAAGGTGAAGTGGACCAAGGAAAAGATTAGAGCTATAGAAAAGAGCAATTTAGGGAGACAATCTGGAGGAGAGAGGGGAGGGGGGTAAATATATATAGAAAGAGTGAGAGAAAGATTGACAGAGAGAGCACCCATCCGTGCAGTGAAACACACACACACCAGTGAACACACTAGGGGCAGTGAACACACTTGCCCGAAGCACGGGGCAGCCCCAAACCACAGCGCCCAGGGAGCAGTTGGGCAAGTTAGGTGCCTTGCTTAAGGGCACCTCAGTCATGTCCTGCCCTGGGCGGGGATCGAACCTAGGACCTTCTGTTCACAAGGCCAGTTCCCTAACCACTAGACAATGGCTGCCCCCAAGACTCGACTGCAGCGCCCATTAGGCGCTTGACCCCCAACTGCACCCCAGGCACAGTGGGTGGGGCTGCCTACTGCTCTGGGTATATGTCCTCACTGCCCTCTTAGTGTGTGTGTGTGTTTTAATGCACAGATGGGTCGAATGCAGATGTCAATTCCATTACACAGTGGTCAATGAGTGGCTCATTAATGTAAAGCTCTGTAAATTGATGATGTTTGGCAAATTTATAGTGCAGAGAGAGGGGAAGAGAGAGAGAGAGAGAGAGAGAGAGAGAGAGGCAGTGAATAGCGCACAGCTGGATCTGAGGCATCTCATTAAAGAGTGGAGTGAAGAGGTTCGGCGTTACGCATCACTCAACACCAAGCAGGTGTAAACATTGTGTAATGCGTAGAAAGCACATAGGAATTAACACTCTGTAATTAGCACACGCCAATCACACCCACACACACACACACACACACACACACACACACACACACACACACACACACACACACATAGTCTCTCTCTCTCTCTCCCTGTCTCTCTCACACACACACGGCCATGTATGTTACTTCAAGCACATTGAGCACATTTACATCCAGGAGAAAAAAGACAAGGAGGAATAAAGTGACAGACAAACACAAATCCAAGTTAAAAATAATTAACCTTCCATACAAATCCAGTACATTCAGGTACAAACCAGTGACTGACATCAGGTTATGACACACCAACAGCTTTTAGGGTGTCATCAGATCTGCACACAGCATCATGTTTGACCTTACTGTCATTAAGTATGGGGCAGCCATGGGCTTGTCAATAGGGAACCAGCCTTGAGACCAGAAGGTCAGCATGACACAACTGGAGTGCACTTGAGCCGTGGAAAGGGTTGTCCACTGCTCTGGGTAAGTGTGTTTACTGCCCCCTAGTGAGTTTGTTCATTAGTGTGTGTTTCACTGTATGCATGGTTAAAATGCGGAGGTCAAATTTCTATGTGTACAAGCACAGTAGGTCAATGAGTGCTTTATTTCACTTTGCTTATGTATTTCACTTTGCTTATCTATCTATCTATCTATCTATCTATCTATCTATCTATCTATCTATCTATCTATCTATCTATCTATCTATCTATCCATCCATCCATCCATCCATCTATCTATCTATCTATCTGTCTATGATTTTAAAATGCATCCTTCCTGCATGGGAAAAACGCACCAAACTCCTCATGGAGAGATCCTGGAGCTATGTGGCACACACGCTACCTGCTGCTGCATAAAGTAATATTTTTGGTAAGGAGTCTCCAGTGTCAGTGCTTTGTAACAGCTGTACATAATGCAATAATATCCCAGAGGTGTCTGTGCTTTATTTGAATCAGACACTGCTATAACGTGAGCAATAACCAGATCTAATCCATTTCCGGGCCTTTCACAACCTTAAAAGTAACCAAAAACGGATAAAAAGTACACCGTGATATTATTCAGTGGATAGCAAATTGTTATTGTTGGTCAGATGAGTTGCTGTGGGTGTAATGTAATACGTAAACACTGCCCTGAACACAGCTTAAAACACAACATATTTTTTTTCATAAAATCTACCCCAGTTGCCCTTCGCATTACACGGCAGGTTCACAAGCACTTACGCTGCACAATGTGTGCCAGCCAGATGTCATCCACAGTTAATGGGGAAATACCAGAGCAGATGACAAAGCGCATTCGTCGCACCACATGCTTACTTTGACGCCCGAAGATAATAACACGTTATCTGGCACCTGCTACTCCGATACTCAGAAGTGTGCCTTGATTCATGCGCAGCCATGCATATCAGATCTACAGCCAAAGATAGCATGTAATTACCAGGCAGCCGAATGATAGGGTCCATAAATTGTAGCGGTGCCTTCAGACATTGACAGTAGCCAATGACGAGCCATTTCTGTGTTACATGTCAGATATACAAAGGAGCTTAACAGATCACACCGGTAAAGCTGCTGTGGAGGTGGACAGGAATGCTGTTAGTATGCTTCATGAGCATAAAAACTGAGTTTTTTTGTGCAGCATTAGGATAAAAAAAGTAAATGTAATGGGCGGTTGTTTTCAAATAGTACACGTGAGGTCATGGTGTTGAGCCAAGCAATAATTACACGCAAGAGTCATTTCACTCACCGACAAGTTTATTAGCAACACATGTACAAAAATGTGAACAGTAGTTCTGTGGGTGGAAAAATGCCATGCTGATGAGAGAGGTCAGAGGATGAGAGAATAGCTAATGCATTCCATGCTAAGCTAACACAAATAGCCAGTCTTGACAACCGTGGTGAGTAGAAAAAGTATCCCATAATGCAAAGCTGAATACCGAACAATCGAATATGGTGTCCCCCAGGGATCTATATTAGGACCACTTCTCTTCGTTTTATATATAAATGATTTCATATTTTCTTCAAATATTTTACACATATTTATTTGATGATAAATTTATTCAGATTTACTCAGATGATACACATTTATTTTTATCTCACAAAACTATAAATGACCTGAAAAATATCCTAAATAATGAATTAATTTAAGTTGATTTAAATGTTATAAATTATCTTCAAACATTAAAAAAGATATTCAAATAGACTTCGGAGAAACATTGAACAAGTCAAAATAGAAATAAATGGCAGTTTTTTTGGAGAGCGTATCATCCACTGGATTCCTGAGGGTCCATATGGATGAGTTCTTAAACTTCAGGAGCCATGTTAATTAATTAACAAAGAAACTATCAAAATATGTTGGATTATTTCTTAAGATGAGAATTTTTTACCCAGTGCAGCACTTCTTATATTATACAGGTCATTATTCGAATCTTGAAGCTTGCTAAAGAAAATCATCCATGTTATATCTTGGTACAGACTTGATGCCCCTTCTGATCCATTTTTATGACCAAAAGCATAATATTATGGAGGAAAATGGAAGAAAAAGGAGAACTTAAGGTGTGTGTTTGTGTATATTTGTTATATATTTATATATATTTGTGCCTGGGCCCCTTTTTAAAAAAGCTCTACAGCTTCCTAGGAAGTCCCATTTCACATAATGTTAATACAAAATTTTATGTTATTACATTTGGTTATCAAACGATATGTGAATAGGATTAATAATTGAATGAATGAATGAATAAATGTGCTTTCCCATTATTCCTAATTAGCATAGATATATGCCTGGTCATCACCATGAAAGGGCATGAAACTGCAGGGCCATGCACATTCAAGTAAAGCACATATATAAATCAATTACAGCCATTATTTAACTAAAATATTTTAAAGACACTAAACTTCAAATAGCATGATCAATCACTGATTATTAAATGTTTTGGTTCCTAATTTATATAATTGATGTAAACTGAAGTGTTAGCTTCAACTATTTTAAAAATCACAATGCATTGTAAAATAATTTAAATACCTATTCTAAATATTATAAATGATTAAATTATTATTGCACTCTAGATCCTAAAATATCATACAACTGTATAATTGAGAAAAACACAATACTTTTAGTCTCACAGTTATATAGACATAAGAACAATCAATAGTAAAACAAGACAAACTTCTCAGGAATACCATAATTTCCGCATTTTCTGTCAATAAATTACAAAAGAAGGACTTAGCACAACCACAGTACACTCACCAACAGCTAACCACCAACAGCTAAACCATATTAAGTCAAGTCAGCATTTGTGTAATGGCTTGAAGTGTCAGAAGTCATGACAACCAAAAAAAAGAGTGGCATGTTATTTAAGTGGCAAGTATTTAAGATTAAATACTGTACAGACTAAATTGAATGCTTATTCTAATGATGATGTATGGCACATTATGCTTAGTCCATCTATCTATTGCATAGTCCAGCAGGTAGGTTGATAACACAAGGGTGTGCTTCTTTGGTTTTCCCAGATAGTGTTTAGAAATGTTCACCATTGTTTTCAAGTAACCAATCACTAATTACAATTGTTTCCCAATGACCAAGCACTAATCACAATTGTCTCACATCAAACACTCATTTTTCATGCTTGTTTCCCAATGACCAAGCATTGATCAATATGTTTTACAAGTGTCAGTGTTTATTTATTATAAAAATCATAGTACATTGTAAAATAATTTAAATAACTATTGCAAATATTATAAATATTTGAATATGATTTTTAGCAAGTCTTATAGCTATAAAGACATCAAGGCAACAATCACTGGTAAAACCTGACAAACTTGTTAGGAATACCAATATTTCCCCATTTTATCGTGGGTAAATTACCAAAGAAAGACTCAGCACAACCACAGTACACTCACCAACAGCTAACCACCAACAGCCAAAACATAGTGAGTATTAAGTAAAGTTAGCATTGTGTAACGGCATAAGGCCAACATCTGAATTATGAGAAGGAAAATAAGTGGCATGAGAAGAAGAGTATTTAAGAATAAATACTGCATACAAAATTTAAATACATTTAAATTATGATGTACAGTATGGTACATTATGCTATTGCTATTGCATACTTCTGCAGGTAGGCTGGGAGTTGTAATGTTCCATGTAATATGTGAAAATAATTTGGGGCATTAGTGGGTGTATTTAGGGATGCTTTGCATTTGAGGGATAAGGAGGGAACTAGGATGAGTTGAAAAATGATGGCCTCTAGGAAGAGCTGCTAAGGTGTCTGGTGGTTCAGGTCTTGATGAAGTAAAACCTCTGGCAAGATTCTCACCTTACTTTAATGAGGCAGTGAGCTGGGTGTGATATGTTCGTCCTATTAGGCAGTTTCCTGACTCTGATAGGTGCTAATGATGTGTTCCAATCTGTGTTTGATGTGTTCTTTGAAATGTTCACCCTTGTTTTCCAATGACTATTCACTAATCACCTTCATTTCCCAATGACCAATCATTGATCACCATTGGGTCCCAATGACCAATCACTGATCATCAGTGTTTCCAAAGACTAATCACTGATCAACTTTGTTTCCCAATGACCACTCCCTGATCATCATTGTTTCCAAAGACTAATCACTGATCACTATTGTTTCCAAAGACTAATCACTGAACACCCGTGTTTCCTAATGACCAATCACAAATCACTCTTGTTTCCCAACGACTACTAAACCAATTACTAATCACCCTTGTTTCCCAATGACCAAACATTGTTCCCCCTTGTTCCCAATGACCATTACTAATTGTTGTTACTAGGCCTTACTATCGGTGTTGCTATTCATAATTTTGATCCTGTTTCTAGTGCTCTCGTTTTTGCTTATATCTGCCCCAGTTTATGCTGTCTGAAATTCACCTGACCCTCGCCTGCATTATGACCTTGTTTCTGCATCTCAAATAACCTGGCGGTAAAATATTCTGATTCTGATGCATTCACAGTAGGAAACTGAGAGAGAAAGATAGCTACAAATTTCACACAGGCAGCTACAAAGTCTGATGCCTGCAAAAAAAATACACTTGGATTAAATGCATTGCTGAAGAAGAGAAAAAAGCGGTTAAAAGAAACGCTAGGCACCAAACTGAGAGCTGAAAACTGTAGTACCATTATTGTACGCCACTGTATGGGTACCATTTGATACCTTCTCCCATGTAAATACTTCAGTGCTCCAGGTTGCAGTATTTACATCGGAACAGGGGATCAAGCAGATGGCGTCAGAGAGAATCGATGTTTCCCTGCTTCTGCTCTCCATCAATCATTAGTTCTGCTCATCTCGATTTGGCTCTCATGAGGGGGCTGATAAAGGCTTGAGTAAAACCTCGATTCCACACCAGGCATGTAATACCCTTCTTCCTGAGAGATCACAAAAGCATGTCACTTGTCGTGCGAGATTAAAAAGCCATCCTCGCTGTACTTTGAGTGAGAAGCTTGTGTTTTGCTTCCCATAAATCATTTCCTGAAGGATGAAACATCTCTTTGAAAGCACACTTTGTCTATTTCTGCCAAACACAGCCTATAGGTTGCAAATAAAGGACATATTATAAATATATAAGTCCTATTTTATTGTGCGGTTTAAGAATTTGTACGTTGTGACGGTGGATTAAAGGCTGTTCCGAAAATAAGCACTAAAGGAAATTTCCACTGTCAAGTCTCATATTCTCATCTTCTAACTACCATATGCTTTATTGCTTCAGCACATTGGCACAAGATAATAGACAAATTTCAGTGCTATCCTTGCTTAAAAGACAGGCCCCTAAAGACTTATTAGTTAAGAATGACTGGGCATAAAAGTGCTGTCAGACTAAATGAAAGGAGCTGACATATAATTGATGCCTAGTGAAAAGGACTCCTACAAGTAGACTGTTTTTTGTTTCACTAAAATCCTGTTAATGTAGTACAAGGCTGACTAAATTTTTGGTAATAGGCTTTGTCAACTGTATAAGAAAGTTCCAAAAGGATTGAAAATTTAATTAAACACCTCCTCAACTAGGAAGTCCTACTCGGAAACTCTGGATGGTCTCCTTGACCCCAGAATTCAGGCTAGGTTGCTATATCAACAGTAACCAAAGAAGCACTTATTAGCTGTGTCCCAAATCAGGGGCTGCATCTTTCAAAGTTTGCAGCCTACACAGCCTACAAAAGTGTATCCTTTGAAGGTTGCATACATCGTGAAGGCCTAGCTGAAATGGGATTTCCTGTTTGTTTCACTGGCATGCAGTGTACCTCAGGAAACGTTGGCTGGTGAAGGATCCATGAATTGGAAAACGAGCACACATTTTTTGGCCACATAGGCAGCCGTGGCCTAGTGGTTAGGGAACCTGTCTCCTCACCGGAAGGTCGCGGGTTCGATCCCCACCCAGGGCAAGACATGACTGAAGTGCCCTTGAGCAAGGCACCCAGGGCGCTGTGGTTTGGGGCTGCCCCCCGCGCTAGGCAAGTGTGTTCACTGCCCCCTAGTGTTCACGGGTGTGTGTGATTCACTGCATGGATGGGTTAAATGTAGAGGTCACAGTAAGGCAAAATAGTTCACTTTTATTCATTTAAAATGTGACAGCCTTGTTATGTCTTTATGGTTAAACAGCCTTCAAATGCAGCCTCTGAAGGATGCAGCCCCTGAATTGGGACGCAGCTATTATATTTAATGAAGTTTAAATGAACTCTTATGCTGTATAAGTAACTGTTTTAAATCGATCAACATACAGATAAACATTGAAACAAGTAAAAAGGTTTTTTTTAAATCACAGAAATGTAAAATGACAATTAGAAGTTACAAAAAATTGAAAGAATATCATAAAGTAAAGTGATAACAGGAGCAAACATGCTTTGTGGATTTTCTATAACGTGAACAAAAGTGTAATTCATTAAATATAGAACAGTGTGTTGTTCTTTAATTAAGAAAAATATTAAATTTGCTGTGGTACAAGAGAAATAAAACACCTGCTGTTGATTATTTTCCTACAAAAACAAGCGTTTATATTTATATAAGCTAACAAACAAACATGATCGTGTAATATTTTCGAGATTAAGTCAATTTTCCTCTTTTTCAATATTCTTTAAAAATATCGAGTTTTGTTCCTCTTGGCTTTCCATAGACGACGTGCTCAGGTATGTGTCAGCTGCAGCAAATTACTCCCCAGTGTTAGTCGGAGGTTGTTTGAGTCAGAATAAAAGTTATCCTCTGTACTACCTGGTAACGTATATAACATTTTCTGCATTTGTTTCGAAAGTTAATTGTTGGTAAAATATCAAAGTTTCACTTTATAATTATAGTGCTGTATTGTAACTAGCCAGTTAGCTAGGCTAGGCTAACATGTCTGCTACCTGCAGCACCTGCTTGGCTAATGCTAGGTCAGTTAGCTCAGCTAGCTTAATGTATTCGACGATTTTGGTTTTATGCAATTTTGTTTTATGACATTTTTTAAAATAAAAATAAATGTTCGAGCAGAAGCAAGCTTTTTCGTTGCTATTTATGAACTTTCACAATTTTATTCATTTATTTTTTACGTCTTAATGTTTCCTGCTTATATGTAGCACTTTGAGGTAACCTAACGGTCTCTGTTAGCAACAAGCTAACGACTAACTGTTCCTGTCAGGATTTTTTTCAGTCAGCGTTTGAAAGGCTGTATTTTTTTTCTTTTACTGGTGTCATGTATATCTGATGTGGATATGAATATTGACATTTTGCTATTAGTAAAAGAATAAAAAGAGAATAATCGAATAAAAGAATAATCGAATAGAAAATATTACTGGGTGCTTATGTTTATCGCCCCCAAGTTAATATTAGGTGTTAGTCATAAACAGGTTGACATATTACTTTAAGACTGATAATGAATAGATTTTAACCTTTTGTTATTAATAAATATTAATAAATAAATATGTAGCTATAATTGTTTTTATTTATTTTATCTTGTGTAAGGAAGTCTCCAGTGTCAAGTCCAGTAACCAAAAGCCTTCTGAGAACCAGAAAGTCTTCAGGACAGTGAAGATTGTGCCTTGAGGTAGGTTCTCGCTATGTTTTTTTGACTTGCAAATTTACTAACATGAGGAAGAAGAAGGAGAAGAAAAAAACTGTTTATAATTGTTATAATGAAGGTTATAAAAGGAACCAATTTGAGTTACATTAAACTCTAAATGAATAAAAAGTGGCTCGAGCATATGGAACCGGTCTTGTGACCTTGAAGGTTGCTGGATCAAAGTGCTCCTGAGGAAGGCACCGAACCTCCCAACTGCTCCCCAGGTTCCAGGTACTTCAGGGGCTGCCACCAGCTCTGAGAATAAGTGCTCACAGCCTAGTGTGTGTGTTCACTCCTGTGTTTCCCTTATGAAAATCAATCATATAGTAACTGTAGAATTACTAAGGTGTTTTATGGTAATTGTGTATACTATAATTCTGACATGGTTTTACTATGGTAGTTTGTATTAAGTATAGTTGTCATATAGTTAACCTAGTGCTGGACGATATGACCAAAAGAATCACTACAGTCTGTACCTAATAATATCTACTACCTACTAATACCTGAAAATTTATTTGATGTCTTTAAAAACCTTCTCCTACAAAAACTATATAATACTTAAAATTTCTATGATCAATGTTTACCTTTTATTTGCATATAGCCTTCATATACAAACAAAGAACATCTCTGTCAAACATAAACCTCTAGGTTTTATCAATATAAATAGCTTTGAGAGGCTGAGATTCTTATTCTTTTGTAAACAGATTAAAACAAAAGTGTGTCAGCCAGGATAAAGAACATAAAAAGTCTTCATATACATAACGTATCAAATAAACAAATCAATATAAATAACTTTAAATTAAATTTATATTAAACTTTCGAGTATAAAAAAAATTAAGTAAGTTTCTTATTATTTAGTAAACAAACAGATTAAATGACCTAGAGTGTTCTATTGATTTTTTTATTGAGTTTTTCTTTTAACAAATGAAAGCAAATAAATCAAAGAAGCCCAGAAAACCATTGCAGACTGAATATGCTTTCATACTGACACAACCTTCCGCCAAAAAGTAGTTCTACAACGACTGAGTTAAAAGTTAAACAGTTAAAATTTCCGAGCCTGCCATAATACTACCAACTAATATCAGTTTGGAATAAAAAAGATATTAAAAAGATAAAAAAAAGAATGTATAAAGGACAAAAAAGTAAAAAAAAAAATCATTAAGAATTTAAAGATTTCCGTTGGTCTGCAGGTCAAATGTTTTCTGAAAGTCCTCCATTTTATTAATTTCTTGTATTATTAATTATAAACACATACAAAACATCTAGCAAAACATCTAACCTTGCTGTTACTGGCAATGAGTCACTCCTTACTTAACAACGCATCACAGGTAACTACTGCTTTCTCACTTGTCGAAACTTGTTTGGTCACTTCTGTATCGCCCATCAAGGGCACTCATTTTGCATTAAGTGTCCCGTGCTGGAGCTGAGCCGAGCCGAGTTGAGCCTAGCCTATTTGACTGCGTGCCTGTGAATACGCCATCATGCAGTGACATAGCCAGGCTATGGAGTTCGAACTGGAGTGAACTGATGGCAGCGCCTTGTACTAAATGCATGTCAGTGATAGATGCTGTAAATAATACATATTGAAATACCGCAAAAATTATATCACTGTTATC
>JAOVVF010072004.1:0-15030 GCA_028565595.1 Duopalatinus emarginatus
GGCTAACATGCACCCACACACACACACACACACACACACACACACATACACACACACACACACACACTAAATATATCCCTGGGATGTGATGCAGCAAAAAATAAGCAAAAAACTTGAGAACCTTCATACAGAGAGACGAAATGAGCGGCTAAATTAGGGTCTTACACACACACACACACACACACACACACACACACACACACACACACACACACACACACACACACACACTCCATCTGTCTGAATGTCTTGGATGGATTTTCTATTCCGCAGGGAAAGAGATGGACACAGGAAGCAGGACACAACTAAATTGACACACACACACACACACACACACACACACACACACACACACACACACACACACACACACACGCTTTCACACGCACGTGATATGAGATCTGTTGAATGAATATTAATCTATTGTGATGATGTGTATGTAGTTACGTTACTGTTTCCTTGACAACCTGTAGCAGAGAGAAGTAGCTAGCCGGGACGCTGAGGCTAAATCAAACCCTGTTGTGTAGTCTCCGCCCACAATACTGTCTTAACCAATCAGATGAAGTTACAGTTCAGCAGGGGTTTACATAAATACAAGAAACACATTTATTTCTGCAGGTGGTTTAATACATCATCATACCCCCCCTCCCTCTCTCCTCGTCTTTCTCCCCTTCATCCGTGTGTCGTTCATTACATATTGATGTCTGGGTGTTTTTAATCAGCTGCAGTTCCAGTCGTTCAGCCTTCTCTTTCATCTAAAAATAAACCCGCATAATATCTCTCTCTTTCTTTTCTCTAATCTCTCTCTCTCTTTCCGTCTCAGAGGAAAAATCTCCCCCTGTTCCCGGTTTTCCACCAGCCCTGCCGTCTGCCTCGCTCCGTATGTATCTGGGTCGAGTGTTTTCTGAATCTTGGATCCTGCTGTTACATCAGCCTCACACACACACACACACACACACACACACACACACACACGTGCACACACACGCACACACACGCAACTTTATTTACAAATGAATGTTATTGAGGAACTTTATTTTACTCTCACACTCACAAAATTTCCCTCACTCACTTCTTTGTATTTTATTTAATCTCTTTTTTTATCCCTCTCGTCTTTTCCTCCCTCTCCTTTTCCTCCCTCTCCTTTTTCTCTTTCCTCCTTTACTTCTACCTCTCTCTTTACCCGTCTGTTTCTTTTTCATTCTCATATCTTTTGACATGTTTCTGTTCCCTCTCTCCTACCACCACTTTTTCTCTCTCTCTCTTCCTCTCCCTCTCGTGTTGTTCCTTTTTCTTCTCCTCCTCTCCCCTAGTTTTTAATTTTCTCTCCTCTTCCTCTCTTCTCTTGACTCCCCTTTAATCCACCTTTCTTTCTCAAACCTCCCCATCACTTGGATGTCTACATCTTTTACCTGTGTGTGTGTGTGTGCGCACCATGGTATTAAAATAATCGTAAATGCTTTTGTTCCGATCCTTACTCTGTCATTATATTTTATGGGACAAGAAAAAGTTGCATGCCATGTGTGTGTGTGTGTGTGTGTTAGCGTGTGTGTGTACATCCACGTCCCATCCTGTCACAGCTATTCACTCAATTCAGAGATCAAATCACGGATTAACATTCACCTGGTAAAACAAACCCAAGCATGCACACACACACACACAACAACAAAGACACACCCACCGACTCGTTTTTATGATGTCATCAGCACGAGTCGGCGGTTTGTTAGAGGAGGATTAGGGCTGCAGCAGTGTTTTTGTTTGTTGTGGCATGTTTCCTCTCAGCGTGAGAAGTGAATTCAATATTTGGACAAACCTCTTTGAAGTTAACTTACTCGCTGACACGCACACACACACACTCATACACACGCGCATACACACACACACACGTGCACACACACACAAGCAGTCTCCCGTCCGCTCTTGCACAAGTGCACTCTCGCGCACACACGCAAGTGCAACACGCACACGCAAGCGCACACTCGCATGTGCACGCACTCGGCTGTAGACACTGAATAGGTAACCTTGATCTCAAAGTCATGTTCTAACCAATTCAAGCACACACTCCGATTCTCTTTAATTATAGACACACACTTCCCCTCTTTCTCTATTTCACTCTTTCTTTTGCTCCCTCTATCTCTCTTCCTCTCTCTCGCTCTGTAATTGCCACTGTCTTCTCTCCTTAATTAAAGTGAGAGACTAATTGTAGCCCGGCACAGTTCTGCTGTTTACAAGGCTACCATTTACCTTCTACAGAGAGAGAGAGAGAGAGAGAGAGAGAGAGAGAGAGAGAGAGAGAGAGAGAGACAGACGGACAGGGAGAGACAGACAGACAAGGAGAGAAGACAGGGGGGCAGGAGGGATTACAGACTTATGGAGAAACATGATTGAAAGTGTAGTGATGAAGTGATGAACTAGTGTTGGCATGACATTAACCATGTGTGTGTGGTTCTATAGACCATGTCTGTACATCCCTCATACATACCAACACTAGGGGTGCTGAAAAAGACAGATTCTTTAAAGAATCGTGATTCCTGGTCCTGGCGATTCTGAATCAATTCAAAATGCCCCAAAATCCATTTTAAAACATGTTTCAGTTTTATTTTTTGCCACTCCGACTCCTGAGTGTACTGCATATCACATCACATGTCCATCAGGCCACTGTAGAACAGGGACAGTTACAGTCTGACAGTTAGCGGCTCCCCTGCTAGCAGACTAGCGCACTATGACTTTAACATCTGTATTTTATTTACAGTTAAATGTTAATGCACTGCGGTAGACTGGAGTCGGTGTTTACTTTTGTATTCATGTATTTTTTAATATTTGTTCATTAATAGATTTTTTTATTTAATAAAAATCTTCAGCCTATACAAAAGCCTAGACATCCAAACATCCAGACAGCCTAGATAAAAAACTTCAGCCTGGACATCCAAACACAAGTAAGAGACAGAGCAAAACACACACACAGACAGACACAGACACACACACACACAGAACAGGTTCTCACTCCTGCTTTGGAACCAAGAACCGCGGCCATGAGAGGTCTGGAGGCGGGGTAAGGCTGTCACCATGACAACGACCCATGCAGCGAAGTTTTAATTAATGCCAAAAAAGCAAAGATGAACAGAAACGGTGTGGATGGTCCCTCAGATACAGAATCCACTTTACTCCATATGGTCAGGGAATGCCGGAAGGGGGGGGGGGTGTAGAACACACACCAGCTCAAAAACACCACCCCACAACACACACTGCTTCTGCATAGGGGTTTAGTGCACCATTACCCACATCTGTACATGTACATTACACAACATTACATATCACACACACACACACACACACACACACACACACACAGGGCGAGCGAGAGTGAGAGAGAGAACAAACATTTGTACTCAGCATGCAGAGACTTGCTGAACTTAAGTGTGTACAAATATGTTTGTCTGGCACACATTCCTATGACTGAGTTTTGTCTACCTGAAAACACACATTACAGATCACCACCTCACAGACCTGTGGCAGAAATGAATCGTCATCAGAATAAAAATGTGTGTGTGTGAGTGTGTATTCATAAACAGGTGTTTCTTCCAGACACAGGTAATGAGATTATTTACCTTTTTACACTCTTCCTATGCACACACACTCACACACCCAAATTTACACACATGGTCATTTGTTAGATGTCTAAAGTGCTTCTGTGTGTGTGTGTTTCTTTGAAGCTCAATTCCTACAATAGAGCTCGGCATCAACCACCATCACACTATTATCCTCATCACTGCCCCATACACTGTGTCAGACGCGCACAATAACACACACACACACACACAAATCTCAAAGATCTTCCTGCATGTATTTTGCTTTTATCCCTTCATTTCTTCTTCCTATCTATACACTTTATGCCTGAGCTTAGGGTGTGTGTGAGCATGTATAAGGTGTGTGTGTGTGCGTGCACGAGTGTGTGTGGTTCTAACAGCAGGATTCATCAGCCTTGAGGCTCTGTAACTCATTTAAGTTCCAGTCAGGAACACACTATAGAGCAGAGCTTTACTGGATTCATACCAACGTCTGTGTGTGTGTGTGTGTGTGTGCGCACGCTCTTTGCCATACACACTGATTTCCAACTCCGTCTGCATACCTTTGCACAGTTTTCATTTTTTCCGCGTATGTGTGTGTGTGTGTGTCCTGAAGAGTGAGAGTGTGTTACAGCATGCTAATCGCTTGCTTAGTGTTCATGCATATCCGTAGTCAAGAGTGTGACTCATACACAAATCTCTCTCCCACACACACACCTGATCCTGTAAGTATATAAGTATATTTAAGGTGTGTGTGTGTGTGTGTGTGTGTGTGTAATTGGTCATAAATTATAAAATCCCCAAATTATTTCTATAATGCAGTGTTCAGTTTAAACACAACACCATGTCAACACACGTGTGTGTGTGTGTGTGTGTGTGTGTGTGAGTGAACTTTAGTGACTGCTAAAGAAAGTTAAGAAGTGTTTCTGGAGACAGGGGTGTACACACACACACACACACACACAGTGTGCGCTTCCCCACTTCAGCTCACACACACACAACTCGTCACTCATTTCTTTCTCCCTCCGTCTTGTTTTTATCTCATTCTTTTTCTCTCTTTTTCTCCCTCCTTCTCCTCTATCTCTTCCTCCACCCTTCTCTCTTTCTATCTGCTCTTTCTCTAGTCATTTCTCACACAGTTTTGTCCCCCACCGTCTCTCCCTCTCTCTCCCCCTCCCTCTCCCTCCCCCAGGGTCAGAGGTCTCCTCTCGTCCCCAGTTGTGAATCTGTGAGAGCCGTGTGGGAGGACGAAGAGCGAACAAGTGCAAACGAGACTCAGGGAGAGAAAGAGACTGTGTGTGTGTGTGTGTGTGTGTGTGTGTGTGTGTGTGTGTGTGTGTGTGTGTGTGTGTATCTGATACACATCCATCAACGCTGTGTGAACACTGATAAGTCGGCTGGAAAGCGAATCATCAACCCCAACGCCAACTCAGAGTGTGTGAACCCAGAGACCTCACACAGGCACACAGACACAGGCACACAGACACAGGCACTCACAGGCGCACAAAAACACACACTCACTCATAGACACACAGACAGACACAGACACAGACAGACACACACAGACACTTAACTCCATAGAGTGAGAAGATGCAGCCCTAGAAGATTGGACCAAAGACACAGAACGACCGATTCAGTCTTCAAGGAGCTAATCATGGGATTAAAGAGGGAGAGAGAGAGAGAGGAAATGAGGGGTATAGAGAGAGGGATGAAAGGCAGAAGATAGAGGGAGAATTCAGGAAAATAAATGGAAGAGTAGAGGAGGGGTGAAAGAGAGAGGGAGAGAGGGAGGGAGAGAGAGAGAGAGAGAGAGAGTAAGAGAGAGTAAGAGAGAGAGACAGATGGGGGGTTGTGTTAAGGGGGTGACGGAGCGAAAGGAAAAGGCTGCTTTAAATGCAAATCCCAGTCTTATAAAAATCGGTTCCGTTTAATAGGATTGCTGGGCTGCAAAGCTGCATTTCCACAGCGGGAGAGGAAAAAAGCGCAGAGAAAAACATCAGCAGTGCGATAAACGAGTGCAGAACCACAGAGAGAGAGAGAGAGAGAGAGAGATGAAAGACCATCATCATCACTGTGTGCTAATATGTCACCAAAATTCAACCCAAGTGCTTGTGTTTGTTCAAACAGCTACAATGAGCCTCAGTGTGTATGTAAGCGAGTGAGCAAGTGTGTGTGTGTGTGTGAGAGAGAGACAGACTCTCCACACTCTTGATTTTCGTAAGTGGCACGTTTATGACGCCCACCGTTAAAACGCCACTCAACCTGACACTGTGAAAAGGAAAGAGGGGGACGGAGGGAATGAGGGAGACAGACAGTGAACGAGTGAGACGGGAAAAAAATGAGAAAAATGGAAGAGATAGACGTGTGAGAAAGGAAAAAAATGAAAGAAATGATGCAGCAAGATAGGAGAAGGAAGAGAAAAATGAAGGAGATGACAGAGACGGAGAGAATGAAAGTGGGAGAGGAAATGGAGGTGTGACAGACGGACAGAAAATGAGAATGAGAGAAAGAGAAAGAGAGAGGTGAACATGCCAAGATTTCCATCGACTCCTGATGTACTGGATATTCTGAGGAGGCGCAACAGTGATGACATCATCAAAAAGAGCCAGGCGAACATTCAGCCATGACAAGACCAGAATACAAACACACACACACAGACACACACACACAGCAGTGTTTATCGCAAACAAATTCCACACAGGAGTCACCGTTTCACATTTCTGTTTTTTAATGCGCATGAATAAAGGAGGGGGTGGCAGAGAGACCGAGAGACTGACAGGGAGAGAGGTAGACAGAAAGACACAGACAGACAGAGTGGCAGAAGGTGAAACATCTAAAGAGACAGACAGGGAGAGACAGAGAGAGACAGAGAGTGTGACAGAAGGTGAGACAGAGAGAGTGACAGTAAGCAAGACAGATGGCGAGAGACGGAGACAGAGAGAGTAACAGAAGGTGAGGCAGAGAGAGACAGACAGAGTGACAGAGGCGAGACAGAGAGAGAGAGAGAGAGAGAGACAGAGTGACAGAAGGTGAGACAGATGGCGAGAGACAGACAGAGACACTGACAGAAGCGGAGACGGAGAGATAGAGGTGAGACACAGACAGAGTGACAAAAGGTGAGACGGACAGACAGAGTGACAGAAGGTGAGACAGATAAGCTCCTTTAGCTCTTTTTAACGTGAGAGAAAAGACGAGGCGATTGAGACAGTCTGAAGTGAGATGAAAGCTGAGGTTGTGTCTCGTCAATACGTCTCCTGTGGAGGGAATCAGGGAGCCGTAAGACCATCCAGGGGGATTCTGGGATTTGCTATAATCTCAGCCTGAAACTCTTTTGAGTCGAACCCAAAGGCCAAAATCCAATCTACCTCCTGCTGGTGCTGTTTTTAACTTCACCAAATTAATCATTATAAACCCCTCGTGCACCAAGCTGGACAAATAGATTTCCGCCAGGTTAAGGATCCAGTCATGTGACCAGAATGTTGCCCAGTTTGATCCCCGGCCCGATCAGATACCTAACCCCCAACTGCTCCCTGGGTGCCATTGATAGGGGCTGCCCACTGCTCCAGGCAAGTGTGTTCACTGCCCCCTAGTGGCTTAAATGCAGAGGTCAAATTCAGCTGTGTGTGCAAGCATAGTGGGTCGTTCACTTTCACACAGACACACACACGCACGAACACAATAAGCTTTTCAGAACTTTTGTCAAACGAAATTCTCTGCATGCCTTTAAAAGATTTATAAGTTAGTAAATGGTTCAGAAATAAAATCAAACTCACAATAAAAGTGAAACAATTAAAAATATCTGAACTCTAAACATTAATAAAAGCAGCTCTGCTCGTCATTTTGTGGCTCCTTCAGAGGAGAAGTAAAGCAGATCCATCAGCTAATTACAGGTGCAGATCAGTCAATACTTCATTAATTTGAGTGTGTGTGTGTGCGTGTGTGTGTCAGTCACAGACAGCGGTTAATTGATTACGGATAACGATGAGCAGGTGTGTCTTGAGGAGCGGAACTAATCCCAACCATCGATCGTCTGATGTTCCGTCACACCGTGAAAAATCCGAGCGCTTGCCTTGAAGGTCGCTGTGCATCATTTCTTTATTTATTTATCCGTCTGTCTGTCGTGTTTTTTTCTATGTTTAACTCGTGTTTAAAGACAAAAGCTGTGTATTGTTTTTAAAACTGTTTACTGATCAGGACAGGCTCCTGTGGCTGTTCTCCATCCTACAGGTTGTGTGTTTTAAAAACGTAATACCGGGGGTTGGGGTGCGGGGTGGGGTGCGCTGGCACCGCTCACAAAGCCTTTAGAGAAATTAGATGCTGCCTGGCAATTAAAATTGTAATTTCTTTTGCCGGCGTCTGACCATACAAGAGTCTCCAACACGCAATTTAGAAAAATAACAAAAGTTATCAGTGTGTTTTCAGGTCAGAAGAACACACTAACACACAAGGATAAAAACACACAGAATGTTTCTGTACCTCAACTCTCAAAAATAAAGCATTAAAGACCAGGAGGTCCAAACCCTCTGCTAATTTACTTCATGTTCTAATCCGAGTTTCACCCGACACTTGTCTGATCTGATCTCACGGCCCGAGTCGACTCTTCGGGACAAACAGCACAGACAGGATTTAAAGAATTTAAGGTATTTTATGTCCGGTGCTGGTGTGTAATATGTGTCGTGTCAGTCATGTACAAATGATACCCTAGAAAATCTGATCTCACACACTCGGGTGTGTGTGTGTTACAGGTTAAATGACTTTAACCTGAAGAGCATGGCAAGGAACCCGAGATAAAAAAAATAATCTTCGATAGAATAATCTTACAATGAGGTGAACTGGACTGTGGTCATTAGGTCCTGTGTGTGTGTGTGTGTGTCTGTGTGTGTACTGTAAACTAAGATCAATATTTGTAAAGAAACAGCAGGCTGAGGAAAACTGAACTGAATCAATGGTGATTGAGCTCAAATCAATAACACTTTAGGTTTCGATGAATCGTTAAAGCGTTAACAGAGCCGCAGCCTGTGAGTGAAGATCGGGGGGGGGGGGGGGGGGGGGGCACACGACATGTAACTCATCAAAGATGGACATTGAACAGATTGCCGTCTCTAGATTAAACTCAGTGTAGGTTAAACATGTGATATGATAAACAGTCTTCTGCTTTAACTGACATTTATTTTTTTTAAAATAAGAAATTTTCCTGCCTAATGATTTGCTTGGAAAATTCCCATTTTTCTCCCAAAGCCGTAATATTCCAAGACACTCACTTCCGACTCCTCCTGATCTCTGGACCTCCTGATCCACCCTTAAGCCCTACATCTGTTCGGAGTCTTATTAACTGATCATCACTCACTGCTGCTCAGGATGAGCCACAAGGACAGAGCCATGAAACCACAGGAATCATTACAGGAAAATTAGAAAAAATTATGACTAAACAGATTTGGTCCCAATCAGTCACATGCCCACGTGTGAACAGAACTTCATATTTACACTATAAAGACTTTTCTGGCTGGATATTTACACTTGTTTTCTATATATCAGTAAATTATTTATTTATAATCACACTATCAGAGTCACTCGGATCAGTCCGGTTTCTCTTAAGGTTCCTCAGGGAGTTTTTCCTCACTACCATCTCCTCCGGCTTCAGGACAAAGGCCCTTGTTATGCAAGCGCTATAGATCAAACTTTTAAACTAAAAGTTACAGAAGTAAAACCAACATGTCCGATTAAAGATTACTTATTCAGATATAAACATCTACAACTTCTAAATAATCCTGTATTATATATGGAGTAAGTTTTACTCCTTGTCCAGCTGACCACACATTTCTCTCAGAAAAAAAACTTTCCCACTCTATAAATGACCCTGACTTTTTTTGCACACTAAGCCTGACTGATGTGAGGATGTCCTGCGTGAAACTCACTTCATCAGTAGCGGCAGATTCACCACAAGTCTGTGTTACACCGATAAGCTAATAAACGCAGAGGACATTTTTAATAAACGGAAAAAAAAAGATAGATGGAGAATAAAGCAGGGTGGTGGATAGTCGGACCAGTGTAGTGTGTGTAATTTATACATGGGCCTTATATATGGGCCATTTCTTGCAGGTGATCCTCTAGGGGTGTGTGTGTATGTGTGTGTGATGGACTTTCAAAGGCTGAAATACATTTAAAAACACTTTCTAAAAATTGTTCTATAGGGTGATGTTTTTAGGATTCGGTGGACAAGAAAGGAAATTTACAACATAAATCTACACAGACTGAAGTTACTGAGGTCTCATCATGAAAATGTGTTTTAGTCAGAGCAAAAAAAGAAAAAAATAATTTGAAAAATAAAAGGTGAGTGTATACATATATATACACATATATACATATATATCAGGATGGTGTGTAGAAGCTAAAATAAGACAGCGAGCAAGCAATTTCAATGCAATTCCTATTGTAACACACACACACACACACACACACACACACACACACACAAGACAGAAGCGAACAGGTAGCGTAAAGTAACAGCTGTAGGCTTAATTGAAGAGTGTACACTGAGTGTAATCCTAATTAATGGAGGTGCAATATCAATTAATGGAGGTGTGTGTGTGTGTGTGTGTACCTTCTTCAGCCCGTGTTGTGAGCACCAGGATCCACAGAGCGGTCACACTCCTCCATACGAGCCTCATGATGGAGGGAGAAATCCCCCACATGTCCTAATAAAAAGGAAGGAAAAGGAGGAAAAAAGGAACAGGAGAAGCGGTGCTGAGGTCCTGTCAGCTGGGCCTCACAGACCGAGAACCCATGGAGAACTTCAACTTCAGACTTGTAAACGAGTGCACGGGCCGTGTAAAACAAAATGGCCAAAAATTAACCCACATACACACACACACACGCTCTCTCTCTCTCTCACACACACGCGCGCGCGCACACACACGCTCACGGAAAGTCGAGTTTCTGAAGTTCTGTAAGTTACGCAACGCGATTCGGACGCACGGTCGTGATTTCAGGACTGAGATGATCTCCGGATATGTGTGTTTACATCTGATCCGTGTTACAGACTCCGGACTGATTCAGCTGGAGAATAAATGGAGAAAAGGAGAAAAAGCCTCTTGGTTTTAAAAGTGGACGAGTTTAGAGCTCATTGTGTTCCTCAGTGCATGTCTGAACCCATCTCCATATCACATGTGCATGGACACAACCCTGGTGTCAGGCTCTGATGAAGACGATGATGATGTTTTTTTTACTCCAGAATGTAATGCGGATCCGGTCTCCAGTCACACAGGCTTCCTTTTGTATTGGTCCGAAAAAAACCCAAACCCTGAAGAGAACGGGTGAAGGCGCTGCTTCGACGCTTTATCTGATGATTTCAGGATTAAAATCCGATAGAATGCGTTTATAAAAGATATTTACAGAATAAAAAGCGTAAAAAATCGCAGGTAAGAAACAAAAATCCTCATCTGATCTGATCCGATCACTGCGCCTGCTCTGAGACCCGACCGTCCGCGCGCACGGGGTGGCTCCGACTAGGCTCCAGCTGCATGCAACAAGGGCCGCCTATTCAGACAGGCCACACCCCTCTCTCCATGTCCGCTCTACCATTCGCTAACTCAGCCTATCAATCACATGTACCAGCTCCGCCTTTCTCTCGTCTGGTTAAATAATAACAGAATTCACTCATCCATGTTATACGCCTCTTTGTACTGGGAGTTAATCATATGACGCCACGCGCATTATTTCCACAATTAAAGCTCGGATTTGCTTCATGTTTGTATCCAGTCAGCTAATTTATTTGAACAGAACCTCTAAAAGGCACTTTAGCTTATCAACTCTTATCAAACCGTGTGACTGACTGTTAATGGTCAGAGATAAACCATGATCAAATATTAGTCTGTTAGTTCCCACGGACCGTATCACAGTTCTGACTCAGCTAACATTATTCACACACACACACACACACACACACACCTCTAAAACCAATAACAATCAGTAATCAGTGTGTTATTACATACAACACTTACATTTCAATTAGGACCTTACATTCACTTTTACTCAAACTATTTTAAGCACTGAATCTAAAAAATAAATTAATAATTAAAAATTTACTTTTTTGTCTTTTTTTCTATCATGTATATTTGGCCAGATTTTCCTCTAAAATGAGTAACAGGGTTAAACATTACAGTAAAACTCTGATTAGATGAACAATTTGAGACAGTACTGTTAACTAGAAAGTAAAGTTCTTCCAGAAACCACAAGTGTCCTCTGGTTTCAGTGTCCCCAGGTCCAAGCATGACCATGAATGTAGCTCGAAAACTAAAAATCCACATTCAAGCAGATTTTCTCCCCAGAAAAAACAAGTGTAGCGGACTGTTTACTAACATGCTTCTTCCTAACATGCCTGACATTTTAGTATTTGTCTTGTATTTACATCTTAAATGTAGTAGAAAAAGATATGCAGTGAAAATCAGGTGGAGTAAGTAAAATACTGCCTTGCTTGAAAAACACACTAAATAAAGATGGAGGATAAATAAGAGAACGGTGGTGAAGGCTAGCTTTCACCATTAGATCCATTTACTACGTTATATCATCAAAATATAACAAAACTTTTGCTCAGACATTAATTTGATCTGGATAATCAGAGCTGTACTGTAAAAAGTTGTGTTAAATTCGCTAACTGTTATTCAACTATTATTTACACTCATGTTATGATGACATCCACAACACTGTAATGATTCAGGTTTTTCTTTTTTTTTAGAAAGTAAAATTACTAATTTTTTATCAGTCTTTAAATCAGATAATGGGGCAGAAGTGACTTCATCAGTCTACAGATTACTGAACCCCAAATTACTGAAAATAAATGAGAGAACTTGATGTTCTTCTTCCCATGATCTTCAGGAACTCTGGATGATGTAAAGACCTGTCGATCCTGTGGTATCACAAACGGTCCAAATGTATCAGGGTTAAGGAAATAAACTCAGTTTAACTAAGCTAAATGTCACGTTATTTGTACTAGATGTTATGAAATGGATGTATACAAAAATATATGAATTATAATGAAATGTTTACCTGAACTCTACATAGAGGCTTTTGTGAAGGAAACTTATGGGTGGGACATACATGAAACCACAACACACACACCCCTCTCTCTCTCTCTCGATGTAACATTAGCATAACTAAGTTTCTCGGCTAATAACAAGCAATGTATATCGTCATCCTTTTTTACATTTACACATAAAAACACGTAATAAATGTCACCTCAGGTCGCTAATCTGAAGAGAAATCTCAGTGACTCTGACAGGAGATGAAAACCGTTAGACCGTTTAACCGTTACCTGATTTCAAAATTTTAAATCCTCTGCCGCCTCGCGACGCCTCTGATGTGGCTTTGGCGGCTCCTGCGCGCGAGGGCCGCGAGCTCTTCTTATGCTAATATGGCCACTTATCTCCTCGTTGTAAACCATCAGCAGTAGCTAGCAGTAGAAAGGGGATGAAGGGGGAAGCGGAGCTACAGGAGAAAGAAAAGCAGTGAGGAGTGAAAGTTTCTTGCTAGGACATGTTATATTTGACACCTGAGGTACAGACGGTGGTGTTAAATGCAGCAGAATCAGAGGAGGTGAGACCTGATACCAGGTCCTCAAGGCCATTGTACTTAAATCTTACACACTCACAAGTATGTGTTAGAAAAGGCAGACTTATACAGCTACTGTATACTGCATAGTATATACTATTCCTCTCTGTAGTATTTAGTATGAGAGGATAAGCATTTAATAAACTACACCTGACACCCAGGGTCACCCCCAGGACCCCACACACACACACACACACACACACACACACACACACACATATACATCTGTCGACCGGAGATGTGTTCATGGTAAAGAGAAATACAAACAAACACCTTTTTATCATTTCTCTATCATCATTTTATCATTTCTGTTAATAAGACTACTGCTGAATGTACTCCAAATTTCTTTCATTTGTTTTATTCATACCTAAAAGTCCACCCAGGATCAGAACTAACTTAACATTGGGCCCCAAGATGGAGGATATTTAACCTGAGATGAACCTAATGGTGTTCAGAGAATATAAATCATTTTAAGTGTATAAACACAAGAATGGATAAAGTTAAATAGAAGACATACACACGCTATGTAGGACACAGTAGATTCAGGGTTGTGCTATTTGAGGAAAATAATCACCAAAGCAGCAGTGTTACTGTTACCACAAGTGTTTTAGTCCTCTTATACCACTGTGATTGTTATTCTTTTTTTTGATTTGTAGTTGAATAAATTGTTGTGGAACACACAATCCAAGCTGGTTCCTGTTCTCATTTATGTCATAGAAGCTATAAACAGCTATAAACAGCTATAAACAGTCGTACCATCTCCTCTGTCCTGAAGATGTTATAAAACCTGAAGCTTAACTATTACAAAAAAAAACACTGACACTGGAGACTCCTTTCTTAAGTGTTACATAACATCTTAACATATCAACCATCTTTTACTTTTTCAATTTTTTTCCTTTTACAATTTTTAAATCCCTTCATGTCGAGTGTCCACCGTACACGTCCGTGTGAATGAGATGTTATTATGGAAACATATGAGAACAAGTGCATTAATATAAACCTACACTACTGTACGTGCTGCTGTTCTAGAAAAATAATCAACATCAGAGTCCAGAACTCAACAGGGCTGTGGTGTTAAATGGACGAGACACAGGAGACTTGAGTGTTAGTGTATACTTTTATTTTGAAAAAGAACTGACCATGTTGCATTGTGGGATTCAGTGTAATGATAACTGTGGAATTTGGAAATTTGAACATCCTAGGTACTATGTCATCACCATCATCATCATCATCATCATCATCATTACCGTCATCATTCTCTTCATCATCGTCATCATCATCATCAGGTGTCTATACAGGAAATGTTTATGTTCTTCACATAGTGCATTATAATCAGGTCTCATCCGAAGATATTTTATATCTGACGTTCCTCCAGTGTTCGCTTCTGTTGTTTCTACACTCTCTTGTTCACTGCTGCCATCTTAAGGGTTGTTCTGATACTGATCTGCTCAAGGGAACTTAACTTGAGGGATCAAGTCGACATCTTCATAGACTTCAGGAAAAGAACTTGATCGAACACGACAATAAAAATAAATCAAAGACTGAATGAAACAGAGTGCCACTGAGCATTATGGGTATTCTGTACACACACACCACACGCCACTACAAATATTTACTTCAATATACATTTTATACACAGCCGAGTGTGTTAACAGGCAGCCCTGTATTTGTGTGTGTGTGTGTGTGTGTGCATGTGTACCTGACACTGTATAATAAGGTGTGTATGTTTGCTGCTTGTCTGCACCTGGTGTGTGAGCATATGTCGATAAATGTGTACATGTTGAGCATGTGTGTGTGTGTGTGTGTGTGTGTGTGTGTGTGTGTGTGTGTGTGTGTGTGTGTGTGTGTGTGTGTGTGT
>JAOVVF010072151.1:0-15019 GCA_028565595.1 Duopalatinus emarginatus
CCATCGTTTTGGATGCCCCAGCCCCGGACCCCGAGCCTTACGACGGAGATCTGGACCACTGCCGAGGTTTTCTGTACCAATGCCAGCTGGCGTTCACTCAGCGACCCAACGCATTCTCGTCGGACGCCCGCAAGGTAACGTATATCATTGGACTTCTGAGAGGTAGGGCTCTGGCCTGGGCTGAAGCGGCCCAGATGAGCATCGGACCAGGTAAATGCTCCTTGCCTACCTTTCTGAGCCAATTTTGGACTGTGTTTGACCGACCCAACCATGCTGGAAATGCCTCTAGCCACTTGCTGGCCCTGCGCCAGGGCTCACGCTCCGTGGCGGAATTCTGGACGCTGGCAGCTGACGTGGGGTGGAACGACCTCGCCTTCGCGGCATCTTCAGACAAGGACTTGCTGACCCCCTCAAGGATGAGCTCGCCGCCCGGGATGAACCCCCGGACCTCCACGCCCTGGTCGACCTGGCCATACATCTCGACGCCCGCCTCCGTGAGCACCGCCTTGAGAAGGCCCAGCGGCCGAACCAGCCACTCGCACTGCATCCTCCCAGGTCCCCGTCCCCCAAGGCCTCCTCACATGCCACCATTCCGTTGCATCCAGAATCGGACGCTGAACCCATGCAGCTGGGCCATGCATGGCTTACCCTGGAGGAGCACTCCAGATGGATGGCGTCAGGTGATTGCTTATATTGTGGCGTTCCAGAACACTTTATTAGCCGCTGTCCCGTGCGGCCAAAAGAACGGGCCCGACAGTGAATGTGGGGCACCTGTTGGGTCAGAATCCCTCGTCTCCACCCATGTCCCGGTTGTCAGTCCCTGTGACTCTGTGTCTGGCTTCAGGCAACATCCCCCTGGATGCCCTCTTGGATTCCGGGGCTGAGGAGAACCTCCTGGATGAAGAACTGGCTACCCGGTTAGAGATCCCCCTGGAGAACCCGGTGACCGCTTATGCCCTGGATGGACGACTGTTGGCTCGGGTCACTCACTGCACTGTCCCCATAACCATGAGGATCTCAGGAAACCACCGGGAGGACATCTCCTTCTCTGTTATCTGCACGCCCAAGTCCCCACTGGTTCTTGGACACCCCTGGCTATCTCTGCACAACCCCTGGATTGACTGGAAGGCAGGCAAGATCTGGGGCTGGGGGGAGCTCTGCTATGCCAACTGCCTTCGGGCAGCTGTCGCCACCCCCAAGGACTGGGCACGACCATCCCTGCCTCCCAGGGACCCGCCCAATCTGTCCCAGGTCCCTAGTGTGTATCCATGACCTTAGTGAGGTTTTCAGTAAGGACAAGGCCTGCTCTCTGCCCCCTCATCGACCATACGACTGCCCCGTCGACCTGCTGCCGGGCGGCCCCCTACCCTCCGGTAGGTTATACCGCATCTCTGGAGGCTATGGAACTATATATTTCTGAGTCCTTGGCAGCTGGCTTTATACCTTCTTCTTCTCCTCTGGCAGCGGGATTCTTCTTTGTCGGGAAGAAGGATGGGACCTTGAGGCCCTGCATCGACTTCCGTGAGCTGAACCAGATGACGGTGCGTAACAAGTACCCCCTTCCCCTCATCAACACAGCGTTCGACCTGCTGCAAGACAGCAGGATTTTTACCAAGCTGGATCTACATAACGCTTACCACCTAGTGCGTATCCGAGAGGGGGACGAGTGGAAGACAGCCTTTAACACACCGATGGGCCACTTTGAATACCTGGTCATGCCCTTTGGCCTTACCCATACCCCGGCTGTCTTTCAAACCCTGATTAATGATGTGTTATGGGATTTCATTAATTGATTTGTGTTCGTGTACCTGGACGATATTCTGATTTTCTCCTCCTCCCTCCAGGAACATACCTCCCACGTCTGTCAGGTCCTCATCCGCCTGCTGCAGAACCGGCTGTTTGCCAAGGCGGAGAAGTGCGTGTTCCATGCCACATCCTGGCCCATCCCCACCTCTCGGAAGGAGCTGCAACGCTTCTTGGGTTTCGCCAACTTCTACCGCCGGTTCATCCGGAATTACAGCTCTGTTTCTGCCCCCCTCACGCAGCTTACCTCCACCAAGGTTAGTTTTACCTGGACCCCTGAGGCTGAGGCGGCCTTCCTTAAGCTCAAACAACTGTTTACTTCCACTCCCATCCTGATTCAACCCAACCCCAAGAAGCAGTTTGTGGTGGAAGTGGACGCTTCGGACACAGGCGTAGGGGCCGTGCTCTCCCAGCGTGCCAGCCCCCAAGACTCCATGCACCCCTGCACCTTTTTCTCCCGACGTCTGACCTCAGCGGAACGTAACTATGATGTGGGCAACTACTGGCAATCAAGCTAGCTCTGGAGGAGTGGAGGCACTGGCTGGAGGGGGCTGAGCCCCCCTTCGTGGTCTGGACCGACCACAAGAACCTGGCCTATCTTCGGTCGGCCAGGCGACTGAACTCCCGACAGGCTAGATGGTCTCTATTCTTTAGCCGCTTCGACTTTGTGGTCACGTATCGGCCTGGGTCCATAAACACTAAGCCGGATGCTCTCTCTTGCCAATTCTCTCCTGGTGAACCCTCCATTTCCCCGGACAACATTCTGGCCCAGGAATGCATTATAGGCCAACTGACCTGGGGCGTGCGCCAGGCCATCCAGCGGGCTCTACAGCAGGAACCTGACCCAGGTACTGGACCTCCCAATCTCCAGTATGTTCCCTCGGCGGCCCGCCACCAGGTCCTAGACTGGATCCACAGCTCCAGACTGTCTTGTCACCCTGGTGCCAACCGCACGCTCACGGCCATCCAGCGACACTTTTGGTGGCCCTCCATGGCAGCAGATACCCGAGAATTCGTCTCCAAGTCCCCACACCAGCCCTCAGCGGGCCTCCTTCACCCACTGTCCATCCCTGGTCGCCCATGGTCCCACATTGCTCTGGACTTCATCTCAGGACTACCCCCATCTCACAATAAGACAGTCATCCTCACGGTCACAGACAGATTTTCCAAGATGATCCGCCTGTTTGCCCTGCCTAAGGTCCCCTCAGCCCTGGAGACCGCCAAGATAGTCACTGAAGGCATCTTCAAGATCCATGGGATTCCACTGGACATTGTCTCGGACCGAGGACCACAGTTCATCTCCGCCGTGTGGAGGGTATTCTGCGGCGGGCTAGGGGCTTCTGTCAGCCTATCGTCTGGCTTTCATGAGAACGTGCCAACCAAGAGGTCGAGGCAGCTCTTCGTTGTGTCTGTACCAAGAACCCGTCGGAGTGGAGTGTCCGTCTCCCCTGGGTCTAGTACGCCCACAACATCCGGCGTACACAGTCAAGCGCCTGCTAGACGTCCGCAGACAGGGTGGTTCCGTTCAGTACCTGGTAGACTGGGAAGGTTATGGGCCAGAGGAGCGGTCCTGGGTCCCCGCATCCTCTATCCTGGATCCTGGGCTCATCAGGGCCTTCCGCCAGAGTCACCCTAACCGCCCTGGACTAGCGCCTGGAGGGGGGGTAGATGTTAGGGTTCCTCCGTCCTCCCCGTTTTATCTTTCTGTCACTTCCGTCTTCTGCTTCCCTCTTGTGGCTACCTTTATTTCCGCAGGTCCGCATCACTGTGCCGATGACGTCATCAGTCTGTGCACGGGATTCCAATCTCCGACGAATCAGCTGCGTTTTTTAAGCAGTGTGGGGGACGCCATTCTGCGCCGGATTATTGTCTAGACTGCGCCTGGTAATCTGCCGTCTTCACTGATCGCGTTACTATTTTTTTCCGAAGTCTAGTCTCTGGCTTAGTTCACAGTGCTCTTCGTCTGCCAGTATTGTGCAATACCGCTTATGCCTGTGTTTACTTTCGTTTTTGTTTCAGCCCTGTGCTCACCGGATTTCGCCTTCCCGTGTCCTCTAGTTCTGGTGCCCGGCGTCCACGCTGACTCGGTCGTGCCTCCTGCGGCCACCTTTCTGCTGTAGCCACTGGGACTGCCCCTTTAGGACTTTGCTACTCTGGATTACTATTTCTTCTTGCTGCCCGTTGTGGACTTAACTAAATAAACTCTGCTTATTTACGTCGGGTGTCTGTGGGTTATTCTTTGAGGGTCCACTCTGTCACTTTGAGGATTCATTCCCTAACACTGCCACCTTCGCGATTTGCTTGATCACCTTTATTGAATCTGAGCGCAAATGTCTGTATTTTCATAACAGTTTCTAGATTCATTTCTTTTTTGGTTTGCAGTTCATTTGTGTTTCCTTATCATTCATCATGCAACTTCTGCCATTCCCATTGCTGTTTTATAAGGCATCTTAAAAAACATACTATACAATGGTGAATCGCACCTAGGCTACTATGGACCATGTGTACAGGTAAAATCAACCATTTTCATGTATTATCTTCTTGTTAAATAAGCATGTGTGAAACATGTCTCACACTTTAATATTCTGTTTGTTTTACGTGAAGGTTACAGCAGAGGTTACTGTCTGCATAAGCAGCATGGCAGCCAGTCGCCAACCTACTACATGGCTTCGCACCAAACTCCCACCCATCATCAGCCCAGGACCTACCTCTCTGAGACACCCCTCTGGATATACCGATGTCACAGCCCCTTCAGGGTCAAGGTATAGTGCCCAAACTTTATAATTCTCTGGACTCCATGGACCTCTGCCTGAGCCAATCCGCTAACCATCTGCCAGGGTAAAAAAAAACCCAAGAATGTCCATGTATATAGAGGATGAGGATATTGAACATTATCTAACAACATTTGAAAGACTGGCAACAGCTAGCTGGTGGCGTGTTGATACTTGGGCATTGGCCCTCATGCCCTTGCTCAGAGGGAAGGCCAGAGCTGCTTTTGTTGAAGATTTAAGATTCAAAGCTTTATTGTTATATGCACAGTAAGGAAACTAGTTTCCCTGTACAATAAAATTTCTAATTTGCTTTCCTCATTGGATGTTAGAGGACTAGAAAGACACAAAGGACTACAGCAAGGTGAAGCAGGCTATTGTTAGTAAGTTTGATATCAGACCGGAGACGTATCAGCAGAGGTTCTGCTCCAAGTCCATGAAAAAGGGGAAGATGGTGAGGGAGCTCCGTGACAGGCTCAAGGATCTTATGAAGAAGTGGCTTGAACCCGAGATGAGGACCAAGGACCAGATCTGTGATCAGATCATCCTCAAGCAGTTTCTGGGGATGCTCAACCATGATCTACAGGTATGGGTGAGGGAGCTCACCCCAGGCTCCTAAGCCGAAACTGAAGACCTGGTGGAGAATTATGTGGTAGCAAGGTCGTCCAGACGGGGATACCAGTTAGGTCCATAAGACGTGCAAATGATCTCAGTACGCAACTCAGGCAGGTACAATTGAAGGCATCAGCTGCTAAGCCGGAGGGAGGTAGTGGTTGTGTTTAAGTTCTCCAATAGCCCCAATAGCCCTAGCCCTATTGAACAGCCTGTAAGTACACCTCTAGTCAATACATCCAAGGTCCTATTATATCACAGCTGTGGTCAGCCAGGCCACATTAGGCCAAATTGTCCAGTTAAATCTGTTAACTTAGACTGTGTTATTACCCTGGCACTACTAATCAGTCATTGTTCACTCCTGCTGATGTTACTGTTTCTGTAAATTTAGGAGAGAAGACAGTACACATGCTAGTGGATTCGGGTAGCAGTCAAGGCTACCCTTGCTTTGCAAGGCTAGCAAAATGACCTATGAAATTGACATGCCAGACAGACGACACCAAAACATTTTTTACCATGTTAATCTGGTGAAGAAGTGGACAGACCATCCATGTTCCATCCAAAACCAACTGTGGCCACGGACTGTGGAGCAGGAGGAGGAGCTCATGGAGCAGTACTTCTTGACGGCTGGCAGCAAGTCTTTCTACATATCTGTCTCTTACTTGACACGTGAATAGCAGGAGGACTTACTGAGCATCATCCCCAGAGGCCTGATTCGAAACCAACCAGGGAGAACAGATATCATCACCCATGACATTCAACTCACCTCTCCAGGGCCCATCTGGCAGACTACCACTAGTGTTCCAGCACAGCTGATCAACATGCTGAAGCAAGAGATGCAGTCCATGCTGAAGATGGGGTTGATAGAACCATCACGCAGTGAGTGGTGCAGTCCAGTCTTCCTTCTTCTGAAGAAGTAGGGAGGACTGCGCTTCTGTGATGACCTTTTTAAACTAAATAGCATCTTGGAATTTGACCACTATCCCACACCCTGTGTGGACAAGATGGTAGAATGCCTAGGAAAGGCAAAGTACCTCAGCACCTTAGACCTTTGCAAGGGGTATTGGCATGTGTTACTTTCTCCTCAGACTAAGAAACTGACTGCCTTCAGGCCTTTTCCAGTTTTTGGTCATGCCGTTTGGCCTTCATGGGGCTGCAGCCACCTTCCAGCGTCTCATGGACAAGGTGATGAAGGGTGCAGATGACTAGGCTGTGGCCTACATTGATAATGTAATAATTCATAGCTTCTCCTAGGCAGAGCATCTCCACCACCTTTGCAGTGTCTTCCAGAGAATCCATCAGGCTGGCCTGGTGGTGAACTGCAGCAAATGCCAACCCACTAGCTCGGAGGTGTGCTACCTGGGATATATCCTGGGTGGTGGTGCCATCTGACCCCAGGTACGCAAGGTAGACACCGTGGCCTAGTGGTTAGGGAACCGGTCTTGTGACCAGAAGGTCGCGGGTTCGATCCCCGCCCAGGGCAAGACACAACTTCCCGGGCGCTGTGGTTTGGGGCTGCCCCCTAGTGTTCACTGGTGTGTGTTTCACTGCACGGATGGGTTAAATGCGGAGGTCACATTCCTCTGTGTGCAAGCACAGTAGACAAATAGTTCACATTCATCTTTCATCTGCTATGCCCAGCCTCTCTCTACCAAGAAGGGGGTGAGGTCATTTCAGGGATTGGTCGGTTGGTATAGACGGTTTGTTCCCAACTTATCCAGCTGAGCGGCTCCTCTGACCTCAGACCTCACTCGTAAGAACCGGCCCAGTAAAGTGGTCTGGACTGCAAAGTGTGAGGCTACATTCCAGGAAGACTTGAAGGATTGTATGTGTTTTGAGTCGGTACTCCAGAGCCCTGATTTTCCCCTGCCATTTACTGTGCAGACTGGTGCCTCAGGCGTAGGCTTGGGGGCAGTGTTATTGACTCGTTACTTAACAATTGAGAAAGAGTGTCTTGCCATCAAGTGGGCTCTGGATACACTAAAATATTACCGTGTGGGCAAAGACTTTGTCCTAGAGACAAATATATCATGTACCTGCCACATCAATGCAGTCACAAAAAAGGCCCGTCAGCGTCTCTACCACTTCAGACGTCAAAGGGACTTTAGACTGCCCTCCCTGGGGGGGGGTCTTGGTACTATAAGAGGACACTCAGTGCCACCGACCGCCGCTAGACGGCATGCTGGTTGTGGAATTAATCTCCCAGCACCAACAAGAACACAGCACCCAGCGATCTCTTATAGTGGTGACAATCAGTGCTGATGGGAGGCACCTGTCCCAGTGTTTATTTAAGCATGTTTTGGATCAATCCCTCTTGTCGCACCTTTTAGTAATTGTAGTGCTCTGGCGCGAAGTACAGGTAGCGTTAAAGGATAAAATCCAATTTAAAATTAAAGATTCAGGGAGAGTTTTGGTGTGACTCCTTTTCTTATCCTTTTCCATTTCCTTTGAGTGTCAAGCCAACACTCCGCGCAAATCAATACTTTCACCCATTTGTTATTTTTGATTCATTTGCACCAGCAGATTTTCACCTCCCGTGCCCTTGTTCTCAGTATTGTCTTTTGTTTGAGCTCTGTCATTCTAGGCAGCACTTTTGTCTGAACCTTTATCTGTTCCCGAGTTCTTTAAGTTACACTTTCTCTGTGGTGCAGCACTAATGTTTTTGCCCTATAAGCCAAGAAGATGTATTTTAGTCCCGTCTAGGCTAGTTTCCTTTGTTTTTGTTTTTCTCTCTCTATAATAGTAATAATAATAATAAACAAAAATAATATTAAATAATAATAAAAAAGGGAGAAGAACTAAAATAAACACGAAATTATAAATATAAATATATAAATAGAAAAGAATAAGTATATTGAGGAATATTAAGCAAGCCCTGTATCTGTATCTTGGCCCCAGTTTGAGAGCCCATGCATTGATTATTGGGGCCTCAACGCAATCAGGGTCAAGGACCGATACCCCTTGCCGCTGATGCAAACGGCATTTGAGGCACAGCAACAGGCCAGCATCCTACCAAGCTGGACCTGCGCAGTGACTATAATTCGATTTGCATACGGCATGGGAATCAATGGAAGACAGTATTCATTACACCCATGGGGCATTATGGGGGTGTCTATTTGTAGGCTGATGGTAGAGAAGGTAATGAACAGACATGAGTCTTAAAGCTCTGTTAAGGTGACTGACATATAGATGATTGTCTAGACAAGTTTGTAATAATTATTTTTTTGACTGTTATGTTGATTTCTTTCAAAAAAACAGTTTTTGTTTCCCTTTTTTATTTTGTTTATTTTCTTCTTAATAGAATATACTTGTCTATGAGCCCTACTTCGGGAAAAAAAAAATCCATCTTCAGCCTAGTTCTCCTGAGAGTATTTCCATCTTTGTTCTACCCTCCTCACCACGCTTACCCACAACAGTCGGTTACTCTTAGCATTCTAATTGTTTATTGTATATACTTTTTCTCTTTATTAGTTGGATTGTGAGCCAGTAAAAGAAAAAAACCTTTGCTTGGTACCAGCAGTTGGTGTGCTTTGTATTATTTGCCATTTTCCATCTATCCACCTTCACATTTCCCCATGTTACCTCCTTGTTACCCCTAGATACACCATATAGGAATGTAACATAGTGGGGGTTCATCTGGGGTACTTTGATTTGGTACTTATTTTAAATTGGGTTATGTGATCTTGGATGGGGGGTTGGTCTTCTGATTTTTATTGGACTTGTGTTGTAGCCTTGGTGGTTCAGCTGTTGGTTGGTAGACAAGTAGATGAGATGGCTACAAATGTTGTGAAGAAGCTGCTCACCATTATATACTTTGTTTCTGCCCCTTTGTGTATGTAATTTCTGCCATAGTCACTTCTCTGTTTGAAAGGACAATCCTATCCAGACACTGCTGATCGCGATCATTGATCATTAATTTCCTGAAAAAACCCACTCTGTATCCATCAGTCATCAGTAATAACCAACCAGTATCACTTTTCTTTTTTCTTTAAAAAATCCTTTAATGCACTATGTACAAAAACTGTCTCATAGTCTCTTACATAACAATGTCCATGATCATAACCAGTTTGAATTCATCAGCCAAAGTTTATCAGTCGTCTTCCTCATGACAAGACTGAAGGTCCTCTTTTTAAGCTGTGTTCCTGCACTTCTTTTATCAAAATGTAATTACTGAAAGAGACTTCAAAGCACTTTAGGAATAATTTTTTGCCTGCTATTTTCAATTTTGTCATTAAAAATGAATTAAGTAAATACAACATATTGATTGTCACCACCAGCTTCTGATTAGGAGTAAAATTTCTATATAACCCATTTCTTTATTTCTATAAAGCTTTTTTTTGGGCAAATGTCCATTGTTAAAAGTGCTTTACAAATAAAATTTCATTAAATATACGCATTACTTGAACTTTATTATAAATAATAAATAATATGCTTAATAACATAAATTAATAAATAAGTTATTTACAATATAATTGCACATTAGTTTGGACTAAAAGCATACTTTATTGAAATAAATAAATAAATAATTACTTTATGTCTATTTTACAGGGACAATAAACAGTATATGCCCAAGACAGATCATAATTTACATCTGCAGTCCCAGGGCTTGAGCCAATTTTACAAACCTAAAGAAAAAGAAAAAAAAAGAAATCGCACAAACACACTATGCAGGAAGACAGGTGAACAAACATTAGAAGACACATTTTACAACCACTACAGAGTACTAAAACACACTAACAACTACTACAGTTTACTAAAATTACTAAAAACCCAATGACAACTTGACTTTAAATAGTGGAATAAACATAAAAAGAAATGAAATGAAAATTTATAATTACATTTAACATTGTACATCAAATACCGTAAATAAATCTGCAGGGGGCTTAATGGTTTTATAGCCATTTGCTTTTAACCACTTTAGTTTAGTCTTTTAAGTATTACATTAATTATACAATGAAATAATAGAAAAAATAGATTCTAACATTTACAATTTATATTTTTGTGTTTGTTACATCTTATCTGTTTTTAAAAGATTTGATGTGTTCTGTATTGAACATTGAAGGACCGTCTTCTGTTGTAGCGTCTCCTTATACCAGCACAGCAGCCACACAGCAGACACTAAGAGAAACAGAAGGAAAGGGGAAAATGAGCCAGATGGGGGGAACAGAGGAGAGATTCTGATTATTGATTCACATGTTGTTGTCATTGTTTTATAATAAAAATAATCAGAAATAAATGTAATCAGTTAAAATGCATCAGGATTATTTGTATATCTAATGCCAAATAGTACGCTAAATTTAGGGTTAAGAAGAGATTTTGGTGACACTTACACAAAGTAGAATCCAGCATGGTAAGAGAATGATAATGATACTGCAGGGGATAATGATACCCAGGATCCATGCAGAATTTCCCCCAGTGGTGGTGGTGTTTGCTTGAACTTGGACTGTAGGCCTTAGGACTACATGGATAGGGGGTTGTGTTTGAGCAGCAGGAGTGGTGACCAGATCACTGGCCAGACCACTAATGCTGAGTACTGCAAAAAGAAATCCACTTGGTGTCCACTTGGTTTCACCTTCCACAAAGATGTATTCTGAATTAGCCACAATTTCTCTACCATCAAACCTGGGGAAAACCATATTACAATAAGAGTCTGTATCAAGGTAAATTCAATTTAATTTTATAGGACTTTTAACAATAGCCATTATCTTAAATCAGCCTTACAGAAGTAGGAGATCCAGATATAAAATTTTACATTTATATACATTTTGCACTAATTACAAAGCCAAAGGCAACAATGGTAAAAATCCCAGAAATGACAAAAGAAAGAAACATTGCAAAAACAAACAGATTGAAAAGAGAATCCACCCATAATAACAATAATAATAATAATAATAATAATACTTATTATTATTATTATTATTATTATTATTAAAAATAATATAAAAATGAAAAAGTGGTCTGATTTAGTATATAATCTTTAGTATTATACTTCACATTATTTACTAACTTTGTAGTTTTTAAGCCAATTTGTGCCAATTAGTGGAGGATCTTATGCTGGATTTTCAATAAAACTATAGGGGTTTAGTTGCATAGTTAAAAACCAAACTAAAGAGACACTAATCATTAATTAAAATTTACAAAATGTGATTACAGAGACACAGAAAGCCATATTCCATATTCCTTTTGCCCACATAACAACATCAAACCAAACTTGTAAGCATAGTCACAACTATAATTGCATCAACTACCAAATAATTTTTCTTAGTAATATTTTCTGGTGCTATCCCTGCATGTTGTGTTGAGAAAGTGGTAATGTAGGTTAACATTAACAGTTTAGCTAGATGTTGTGTTAAGTGCTATCCAGTAAACAGGGTATGATTTCTTGGGCCATTTTTAATAATCTATTCTGTAAAATGGCTATCACAGAGGGAAAAAAAGGTGCCTTACTTATTTGGTAATAAGACGAATTCTTTACGGTCATTGGTCTCTTGGGACAGAGACCAGAGACTTTGGGGAACACAACAGTGTTAGTGTTCATAGTGTATGAAGTGACGTTCTAGGAGGTTGTGGCAAGTTCAGGGCTACGCATATATGCTAAGATTTCCCCATGTCCTTGGTTGGATCCACTGCTCGATATAAGGCTAAAAGTACTGGAGCTAGAGATTAAATTTCAGGTCATATAGTTTGCATTTTGAGCAAAGTCTATTACCTTAATTAAGACTATTACCTAGAGAAAGCCACTGTTTTCAGAGCCTAGAATTAGTCCCTGAAGCCTATCGACAGCATTTAAGAAACCAATCGAAAACCGCCAACCAGACTTTTGTTGAGTTTGCCAGAGAGAAGACTGTTTTAGTTGCTGAATTATTATTAATTATTAATGTAGCCTCATTCGAACAATTGAAAGAGGTCCTGTTACTGAGGAATTTAAAAGATAATCTTTAAAATACAATATAGTAGTGTACCTCAATGAGCAGAAGGTGACTAATGTTGCTGACACATTGGCAGGTGAATTTGTTTCAACATACAAAACCGTGTTTATTCTGTCTTGTCAACGTCTAGCTGTGCCCCTAAAACTTCTGTTAGCACTCTAGGCTAATGGTTAATGGTGTAACATTTATTTTAGGGAATGGTCTTGCTGGCTGTTGCTTTCTGTTGCCAAAAGTTGTCAGTGAATGAGTAGAAACTGATAATCTCGCTACTCTTCTCCCTGCTTGTGCGCTGACTCGTGCTCTAGTTTGGAAATACTCAATTTCTCAGACACCTATTTGTGTGACATTGATAAAACACACACCAGGTCCACTGTTAGCTTCTCTACCAGACCACACCCCCACAGACCCTACACCCACTAACAGTGGTTTGAAATAAACTTGTGCTGCCTTAATCGCTGACCACTCAGCTCCCCACCAATCTCCTAGCCCCGCCCACTCAGCTTAATGTGACCGTCCATTTAGTCCTGCTAACTTATTCCATAATGTGTGTATTGTTGACGTGAACCTGTTAAATGGGTTCACACTTATGGAGGGGGTGCTCTGTCCAGTGAATTTGTGTCTGCTTCTGTATTCTGCTTCTTTTTTTCTGCAGTTCCAGTTTCAGTCCAGTTTCCTTAGATCCTGTACTATTTTTCAACCCCTCCAGTCCATGTTCCCACCATTCCAGTCTGTCCCTCATTCCTCCTCTATGTTGGCAATATTTGGATGTCCTGGTCCTTTAAATATGGTGGTCCCCAGCTGTACAACATGGCTATTTTCCTCCCATTATTTGTGTATATGATTGCTTTGTGTGTTTATTTGTTAATCAGATTTTGACCTCATTTATCTTAACCTTGAGTTTTGCCTTGTAGAGAATAGCTGCCCTTTGTTTTTGGACTAGGGATTTGTATGTGTTTTTGTTCATTCAGGGAGATAGGGAAGTGGTTTTGTATTTGGATTGTTTAATTTGTTTTTGTAGGTAAGTTAGTTGTGCTGCATGGGTTTAGCTAGCTAGGGTTTTGTTTGTGATTTTGGCCTAGGGTCACTCTTGAAGTTGTATAGGTGTTTGTCTGTGTGGACAATTAATATATTATTATTTTCTTTTTATGCCTATATGGGGTGCTTTTCTTTTAGTACACCTTCATATATTATGATCCTCACCCCCCTAGACAAGGTCGTAACAGTCCTAAAAGTCAATGATCAAAATGATTATTTTGCTCTATTTTTGTAAAATAGCACTGGGTTTAAGATGCAGAAAGCACTTACGTGTAGTTTGCTTTAGGGAAGACAAATGGAGTAGAAGCTTGGTCATTCAGAATAATGTTTAGCTAAGAAGAGGGCATAAAACATGATTCAAATGAACACAGTAAACTTAAGGGAACACAGTAAATTATTTTTTTCTGTAATTTAAGTAATATTAGAGATAGAGAACAATGACTAACACATACCAGGCCATTTATAGCTTTTTCAATTAACTCATAAGTTTCATTCCTCAGCTGAAGGTCCTTGAAGATGGTCACATTGCTGATTTGAAATCCAAAGCTAATAATGTATGACTTGTCGTCAATTTCTAAAAAAAATATAATGAGATAATATAAGAAAATGTCAGACAAAGCATTATATTTAAAATATATTTAATTACAATTTAAAGACTCACTCTGATAGGTGACGTTCTGTACGCTCACAGGGTCATTCAGTTTCTGGGTTGCAAGATCCCGGGCTCTTCTGACATTTGAGGCCAGTAGAGTGTTAGCAGCATTAAGAACATCAGCCTCACTAGGTACTTTGGTCAAGTTCTTAAAAACTAAACGAATATATATGAGGGCATTCCCCAGTCTGCAGTAGGAGAAAAGATATGATATAATTAATAAAACTCATCAAGAATAGGAGGGAGATACAGAGGAGTAGTAAGTCACTCATTAGGTAAATAAGGCTTATTGAAGATCTTGGAACTGAAATAAAATCTCGTAAAAGTAACATCCGGACAGTTACATGGGTTTCAGATCATTCAGGAAGGCTGCTGGTGTTTTGGTAGCTTCATCTTGAAAGTAGTATGTCATGTCACCATGCACCTGGTCTCCTGAACTCCTGTTCACAGTAGAGGAAGTACAAATTTCAAACTACAGTGTACTTTTTGCACAATTACATTATATTTAGAATAGAAATGAATTTTTCTCTGAACTTACGTGAAGGAAATGTTTTTGGGTTGGAATGGTTCTGCACCAGGATCGTTTAGAAGAATGTTTAGCTGGAGACAAAAAGAATAATTTTATTTTCAGTTATTGTAAGAATATTACACTGCAATGAATTTTGAACCATTCTGCCTTAGATTAAAAAAGTTTAAAATGTTTTCACGGGAAGGATATACAGGTGACATTATATCTGAAGGCAGAATTTTAGTAATAATTTTCAATGTAAATGTTAAGTACATGTAGTCATTAGTAAATACACTGTATTAAATGGATATGTTGGACTACAATACATTCTCAACAAAGTAATGTAACAGTTACTGCCTGTATCGTTTTAACCAAATACAGGACGTCACCTTTAACTAAATTCTGAACCTTTAACTGAAAGTAAACCTCTGCAAATAAATCCAAATCCATCTCTGGTCATTGTTAGAATATTGTTATGCATATGGTGATGTGTACTCACAGCATTATTGATTAAACTCTCTGCCTGGTTGTAAGTGTCATTCCTGAGGTCAGGATTCTCTGACATGCGGATTTTAGTAATGTTGAATGTGAAGTTTACTGCATAGGACGTGTCTGAAATTTCTGTGAAACGAATAAGATGTCCATAAGAATGTTTTAGATATCATATGAATAGGACAATGTTGTGAAGACTGTAACTGTAATGTGTTACTAA
>JAOVVF010072219.1:0-15015 GCA_028565595.1 Duopalatinus emarginatus
TCACACATCTGTGTCACCCAAATGAGGATGGGTTCCCTTATGAGTTTGGTTCCTCTCAAGGTTTCTTCCTTTTGTCACCTCATGGAGTTTTTCCTTGCCATTGTCGCCACCGGCTTTCTCATTAGGGATAAAATTTCTAAATAATTGTATAAATGTATAACTCTTTTCTTTTCTGTAAAGCTACTTTGGGACAATGTCCATTGTTAAAATCGCTTTATAAATAAAATTGAATTGAATTGAATTGAAGGAGGGACTATTGCCATGGAGTACATGCTAATTTGCTGAGCTCATCCAAATCCTCACCAGCCTCCACCAGTCACATCAGCAGGCCTTGATCACACTTTGCAGCAAGCAGGAGGATCATTTTTAGGCCCTGCTTGAGGGGCAGGCTAAAAGCCGGCAGGCACTGAGGAGCCTCCTCCAACCAGTGGATGATCTAGGCCCAGAACAAAACAGGGCTGGCTTGAATGTAAACACTCCCACCCTTCTCCAGTGAGGTGCAGCTTGTGGCACAGCAACTTCGGCCAGCGTTGCTGACTGAGGTGATCACCTTGGCAGAGGACAATTTGGCTGCAAATTTCAGGGCAGACAAACCTCTCTGTTCTCCCTTTTCACTCTCTCTGCTTATAATCTGATGGCATGGCATCTAGGGTAAGACAAAACATTGCACTGGATAATGGCTCGCTTTTACTGGCTGGGTATTTGCGGTGATGTATGCCAGTGCTTCATGAAGTTTAGGAGAGGGAGAAGGAGCTGGGACTGAAGATCAATAAAAAATGCAGCCCAGTTCACCCTGCTTCCTTGTCAAGACCACCTCTCCATCCCAGAAAGCACACATAGCCCAGGTGGAAGCAGGGCGTTCCGATGTATGTCACATTTGATTTCAAACAGCAACACACTAGGACACCCTCAGGGCTGGTGGTGTGCAGCTCCAATTTTCATTAAAAAAGCCCTCTCAACTCTATTTCATTTACACCTGTTCATCACGCTTCCATTTGGGTTATTCAGAGCACCTGGAATGTTTCAACAGCTAATGGATTACTTTAAACTAATTCCTTTAAAAATCTTGAGTATTTGATGATTAAATGCAGACCCTTTTATTTACAGTAAGAGTTCTCAGCGGTTGTTGTAACTGCAGTCTATATTCCTCCTGATGCTAATGCTAAGTTAGCTATCAAGGAGCTGAGTGCAGCAATCAGCGGACAACAGACTGAGCACCCAGATCGAGTGTTTATTGTTGCGGGAGATTTAAACTACTGCAACTTATGAACTGTGCTGCCAAAATTTCAGCAGAAGGTCTCATGTACCAACAGAGGAGTCAACACTTTGGACCATGTTTACACGAACATTCAAGACACCTACAAGACTGTCCCCCTCCCCCATCTGGGACAGTCTGATCACCTTTCATTGTTCCTGCTCCCCAAGTACGTGACACTTATCAAGCGTGTGAAAACATCAAAGAGGACAGTTAAAGTGTGGCCAGAAGGGACGTGTCCTCTCTACAGAATCAGTTTCAAAACACTGACTGGAGTATGTTATCTTCACAAGCCACAATGGACTCATACACACACTTGGACACACACCTCTTCTGTAATAGACTATATTAACACATGTATCTTTCCTAATCAGAAGCCCTGGATGAATTCCAAACTTATACTGCTATCTACTGCTGAAGGCACATGACAGGGACATGACACTGCTTTCAGATCTGGTGATGGTGACGCCTTCAGCACAGCCAGGGCAAACCTGAAAAGAGGTATTAAGAGAGTCAGACAAACCTATAAACTTGTTTGTTGAGGAGCACTTTTTACACTTCTGACCCATGCTGCATGTGAAGGGCATTCAGACTCTTCAAAACTACAAACCCTCCCCCCAAACCCCCACATACATATGAGCTCAACCAATTATCTCAACCATCTATCCCCCCACGTACTGACCGCTGCACCACTGAGAGCATTCTGACTAACTGTGTGACAGTATGGTATGGAAGCTCCACTCTGGCTGAAAGGAAGGCCCCCCAAAAGGTGGTCAAGACCTCTCAGAATTTAATAGGCACAAAAGTACCTTCCATCAGCAAACTTTACCACCTGAGCTGTTTACGTAGAGTGCACAGCATCCCAAGTAACACACTGTATAACCTCTTGCCCTCTGGGAGGATATACAAGAGTACCTGTGCCAGAATGACTCGACTCAGGAATAGCTTCTTCCAATTATCTATTGCACTACTGAACTCCTCAATACACACATCTATCTACTACACCACACTACATCAGGACAGCTACTGCCCACATTGCAGACAATGGACTAATCTAACACTATAAACTCACTGTTCTCTGTACATTGCAAAATAGTTTTCCATGTTGCGGCTAATGATATATGTTTTCATCAGTCAGAGGTAAATTAGCAAAGGTGATGTCTGATGCATTAATCTGCTGTGGCCCCATTCCATTATATCTTATCTTGCAACTTGTCTTACAGCATGGCTATGGTCACCGAACTGCAAGTCCAAGAGGTGCTCTGAAAGCAATGTAGGCTTTATAGATAACTAGAGTAGTTTTCACGGCAAGGTTGGCCTGTTTGGGCAGTTATCCATCCCGCTCAGAATGGTGCTGCTATCATTTCTCACAGCATAGGACATAGTCTTAGAACAGGCCTAGTTAATCTGTGACAATCCACAGCCACAGCTAGCTTATTGCTTTGAGTCATCTCTCAGGTTTCACAGTATTGAGACTATTCCTGTTCCTTTTAGCCAAATATAATTAGATAACTAAATAATTCTGACTCTGCAGCCTGTTTCTTTAATGAATCGAAGTCTGTTGTTTATAATGGCAGTCTAGGTGTCACACACATTTGGGCTGAATTAGCAGATTTCATCTCAGAACTGGTGTTTCTGTGGATGCATCAATTATTGAACATTTTAACATTTGTTTTGATAATCCTGAAGTGTTCATTCTAGATTCAATAGGAGTTAATCAAAATTTAAAGATGATAATGCTGCACCTAATAGATAGTCACACTTCCACAGTCTAAAGCTATCTGAGATTATTACCCTTATCTCATTTACAATATGCATTAGTAATAAAATTCGCAATCTACCATGTTACTGTTTCAAGCATACATTCAAATCAGCTAATGCAAATAGTTTTATCTCCTGGAGTTATCAACTTTGACTATATCACAGTCCAACCAAACAAAACTTAATCAGGTGGCTGAATGCTTAAAGTCAACAGTCCGCTCTACTCTGGATAATGTAGCTCCAGTTAAGGGAAACTTAACTAGTATGTATTTATTATTCTATCAAGAAGGGATGTATAAACTACGGCCCTTTGGCAATTTGCAACCTGTTAGTATTTTTAAAAAAAGGCCTACTAGGTAACTCAGAAATAAAATGAAAGTTGGCTTGCTATAGCAGATTTGCTGTTCAGTTTCAAAGTTAAATTGAACTTTGACCTGATTTGCGGCTAACAATGAGACAAATTGTTTCATATGACATGGTGAAAGCAACTTAGGCTATAAGACTGTGAAGGAGAAAATGTTTCTCACTGTTTCTCATAACCACGAACTGTAAGTGCACCATTGTACAAAATAAAACAACTTTGCCAACATTATCAGGTCTCTCATCAACATAGCAACTAAGTAATAAAAAATATAACCTACATGTGAAATATTCACTTAAGATACTTTTTAAAGATGCATTACCAGAAAATGTTCAGCCAAAATAAATTGCAGTAAACTGTAGTATTTGTAATTTCTGCTGCAGTAAAGTGTAAGTCACTAGTTAAATTATATATTCATTGTTCATTGTATATTTGTGTTTTTTTTATATAATATTGAACAAAAACAGCAACAATGTCATATCTTGAATATGATGCTTACAATTTGGTTATTGTGATGATGATTATTGTGGTTAGTCCTGAACATATTTTAGCTATTAAAGAATACAAAGCACTATGTCGCTTTGCTAGTGCCTGTAATTGGAGTAGCTAACCATGTGCTTCCCTGTTTGTGCACTGTGAGTACTGTGTATAATCGCAGTTAGAACTACAATAAATTCAGAATAGTAGCTGCATTCATTATGTATAAGAAAATGACAGTAATAATCACTTGCATAAATGATCAATTTTGTAATCTATGATTATGCTTAAAAGTACAATGGATTTGGAACGTAGTTACATGCCTTATTTGTAAATTGTTTGTAAGATACCCAGTAATAACCACATATGTCTAGTACCATATTTTCTTACACCTTACTTAACAGGTACTTACTCTGTATTTATGGTGTGCATTATTTGTGAAATCTTTGTAAGATTCTCTGTAATAACCACATACTTCTGGTATCATATCATTTACTTACTCTGTATTTATTTTATCTTACACCTTACTATACAAATAAATAAATAAATAAAAATAAAAAAGCTGAGCCTGCAAGGGGCATAGGTAACATTGATTAACAGTTTAAGACTTGGAAAATATAGGCTGGTCTTATGAATCACAATTTTATCCTAATGCAGACAGATGATTTAACAGCATGAATCCATGAACCCAACTTGCATTGTGTCAAGAGTCCAGGCAGGTGGAGGTGATGTAATGGTCTGGAGAATGTTTTCTTGGGCCCATTAATGTATTTTATTAATTGCTTAAAATAATCTATTTGAGTATTGTTGCTGACCATGTGTATTCCTTTACCGTCACAGTTCCTTCTAATGCCTATATTGAGCAGGATTATGAGCTATGTTGTACCAAAAGTTATCTCAAACTGGTTTTATAAACCAACATTTTTTCCCCACATTAAAACCTCCAAGACCCCCTGTCATCACTTCCAGACCCAGACTCCGTTCCCTCACTACCATTGGAGTTAGCCACAGACACTTTCCTTCAGGCCTCCTCTGCCCTTTATCTTCTCAGCAATCAGAGAGAAATCAGAGAGAATAGCTGAACAATAAGTGGAAGAAATCACAATTTGCCACATGTCTAATCTTGTCTGTTACCAAATTCTCCCTTCCAAATTCTTACATAAAGTGACTTCTAAGACTGCCTTCTGCAAATAAAAGTTGGAAACTTTTGCACTGGATCCTCACAAGTTCTTAAATATCTTTTCACTCCTACCACAACTCTTACACGGCACACCACATATCTTGCACTATGCACATTTTCTAATTTAGAAACAGAAAGGATCAGGCAAATCATTTTATCCTGCAATGCCAATACATGCCCATTGAATATAATTCAATCTGCAGTGCTTCAGACCATCTTACAAGATTTCCTTAATCACTAATCACTAATGTTTTACGTGATATGGAGGCAATCCACTCTGCTGTCCAGCAAGACCCAATACTTGTTCCTCTTCAGTTCTTCCTCTGTATTGATCTCTTGGTAATATATTCACATGGTTTTTTTATACCACTGTGCAGATGACACTCATCTCATTGTTCTTCCCTCTCTCAGCATCCACTTTCCTCAAAGCACGTATTGCACTTTGTACTTCCCCACACTCCCTCTGATCCTATAGCACTGCTCAACTGGTCCCACCATCTCTTAAGGAGAAGGACTCTTCTCTGGTCTGGTTCATTTCCCCCATAGGCAATGGAATGGACTTTCCTAAATAGCTTTATAGTTGATTTACTGGCAGTCTTCAAATGGCATCTTAAGAGCTAACTCTTCCTGAAGTACTTGAATTAGTAATTTGCCTGTGGAGTTAGCAATTCTGCCTGTAAAATCTCACCTGAGTTGTTAACCTAACAGCATGCAATCCTTCTCAAATACTTTTATTTATTTATTTTTTATTTTATTTTTTTGTTTATTTTAATATGCATATAGTTAGAAAGTTCCTTAATTTAGTAGAACTGTGTGGGGGGAATAATAATAAAAAAAACAATATGTGCATTTTTATTCCTTAACTTGTGATGGCCCACCAATTTGTGAATAGTGCTATTCAAATAATAACAGAATGATAATTTGCCATTGGGTTATTACTAGGAAATAACGTGAAAATGCCCAATGTGACTCCTATACAAAAGAGCATGTGTTTAGGTTGTTTTTACACTGATCTGCTTCTAAAAACCTTTAGCATATCAAGTAAAGCCATGTCCTAGAAAGTAATGATGACTGTAATTTCTGAGAGAAAAATTGTGAAGACACTGAGCAAGAACATGGTATTTTGAGCTTCTACTCAAATCCACTGGGGATGTTTGAGTCAATTCTCCTAAACATTTGAGTAGAATTTTGCTAATGTTTTAAATTAGCACTTAGTACTTAGCAATTAGTACTGTGCCACCTAGGGAATTGTATCCAAAGAAATATGATGTTTTATACTGGATGGGCAACATTTAATAACCAAAGACACATTACACGGCAACAAATACATCTCTTTAAAATATATAATCCAAAAGATCATGTTAAAATGGAGATTTGTCCTATAAGTGTTAGCTCAGGGATCTGGTACACCAGCTGTCCCAGCTTCCAAATAGAGGATGGTTACCATCTACTAGTAAATACAGGACCACTGGTACTTTGGGGACCCAAACACTCTACAGAAAACAATATTAAAAAGTTAATTCTAGCAAAATAACAATTAACTTAATAAATTAATTTAATAAATAAATAAAAGCAAAGCAAAATAGGTCAACATCGGCAAAACACCTAGACCAGCCAGTGGTAACACTCCCGACTAGCACTGATGTAAATAGCCATAAACTCACTCATAAACCAGCACACAAACCTTTAGGAAACTTTGCCAATCAGCAATACAAAGCCCCAAAATGCAAAACAGCAGCTCAATGCCATAAGTGCTGTTATAATTATATGCTGGGGCTAACCACTACTGAATTGCCTGCAGGATTAAAGCGGGAACAGGGAACAACTGTAAACATCTTAAAACGGAAATGACCAGTGAGAATACAAAGCACAGAAGTAATACAAAACAACAATATAATCCCAAGTGTGCTGATGCGCTTATATTGTATAATGATGCTTACAGCTAATTATTACTACACTATGGGGCAGCCGTAGGCTTGTGGTTAAGGAACCAGCCTTGTGATCAGAAGGTCAATGGTTTGATTCCTGCACCACCTTACGTGCCCTTAATCAAGGCACCTTACCCCCAACTGCTTCCCGGGTGCCATGGATAGGCACCACTATGGGCATGTGTGTTTACTACCCCAATGTGTGCTCTCTCCTGTGTGTGTTTTACTGCACGAATGGGAGGTTAAATTCTTCTGTGTACAAGCACAATGGTCAATAAGTCACTTCAGGGGAAAGGGAAGAGGGTAGAGAGTACAAATAATCACATGAACTAGATTACACGGATGACTGCTGATGGAAAAGCAGCATTTCAACGTTTATTCACAGGTAAATCAACTTCTTGGTCAAGGTTTATTCACCATTAGATTTTGTGTCCATTTTGAAAAGTGAAATTGATATTGCAACAATGTTGGAACACCTTATACGCTTAATGTAAAGTGGATTAAATAGTGGATTTATATGCAATTTGTTAATCGTTTCTATTTAACAATAAATATTGTTTTAATGGTGAAACAACAACTGACATTATTTTAGCTGCATTTCAGCTTTGAAGGCGGTTCATGTTCCAGTTGAAAACGCAATTTGACAACGGTATGGAATCTTGAATTATTTGTATTATTTGTATTTTTAAAATGTGACAAATTTTAAACAATATATAAAATACAATAAAGTTAAATGTGAGTGAAACAGACTAAGACTAATTAACAGACATAAGACTAATTAACTTTTACTATATTATTATTATTATTATTATTATTATTATTATTATTATTATATCATATTATATTATATTATAATGATTATAAAATATTACATAAAATCATTCAAACTCTTCTTTCACAGCACTACATGCAATAAAAATATATATGGTATAAAATATAAATATAAAAAATAAAGCATATGCCCAATCACCACACTATTTGTTCTTCTTGTTCTTCTTCTATTATTATTATTATTATTATTATTATTAATAATAATTTATTTATTTATTTATTTATTTATTTGATTGTTTGTTTATTTATTTACTAATGAAATTCTATTTGTATCTCCTCCTATAGCTTTTGAAATATCGTCATTGCACAAATGCTTGGAAGAAGTGTGCTTGTTCTCAGATAAAGAAAAAAGTTCCCTGCTTATTCCACTGCCTTAAAAAAAAGGGTTCTTAAATGGGAATTTTATTTGGACAGCTGCAGCGTAATTACTTTTCAAGCTGAACCCATGTAAATCGGTAAACTCATGACCCAGAGGCCACTGGATCCTCTCTTGTCACCTGATGAAAAATTTTATCTCTCTTTCTATAACTTTCACTCCATTTATTTCCTTTTGGAGCTGCGTGAATATGTGATGTCATACTTCATTCAAGCTTTCACTAAAAAAAAAATGCTTCATTTACATTTTCTGACCACAAAATATCACAAGGTATTTTTTTTGCATTATGATTATTTGATTGACATTGAACACCCTCATCTTAATTTTGTACCATCACATTAGTTTTTTTTATAAATGTTTCATAAATGTGTAAAGACTTTTTTATGCACTTTTATTCACAGACTTTGTCAGCCTCTTTGTCAGTCTCTGTTTATCTCTCTCTCTCTCTCACACACACACACACAATCTGTCAATATGGTTAATCAACAATAAAGAAGTGTCTAACCAAATAGCCTAGATATGTATATGTACTTGCCTGCTCAATGATGACTGCCTCACTTGTAGGAATTTTAATTAGAGTCTGTCAAGGGGTGTTTTGTGATAGCGACATTAACTTAAGATTAACTTCTGAAGATTAGTTCTGAACGTGAAAGAACCTGGAGATCACAAAATCAGGAAACCAGACTGCATCATCAGTATATAAATAAATGAGAGCATTATTTTCAGTGAATATTATTGATTATTGATTTAAATTAGGAACAGATTGAGACCTGGTATTGACACTTGTGGGACACCTACTGCAACCTTGCAGGGGAAGGGGTGGGGGTGAAGAAAATAAAGAAGAAAAAAGGCAAAGTAACACAAGTCAAGTCATTTGTTTTTTTATTGTCATTTCAACCATATACAGTGGTCTACAGTACACAGCAGCTCTGTAACAAGGAGAAAGGTTGTACTGTATATATTTGTTTCCACAAGGATTGCGCTTCCTGTGACAGTTTTTTGAATTGCTGCCACGATTTCTGTTGTATGAGTGTATCATCATGTTTTTCCTTTATCTTTTCATTACTCTTATGTCATCATTTTTCTATAACTGTATTTTTACTTTCTTTTCTGTCAAATCTGTATTTTTATCATTTTTATTGAATGTTTTTTTTTTTTCATTTAAAATGCATGCGGACACCAAGTTAACATATAATCACCAAGTCCACATAAGGTAGTTAATGTTAACCATGACCACTATTTAGCTTGTTCAGTGTGTGGAATGCAGAATGTTCAGCCAGTATCCCTGTCATCAGTAGTAATGTTATATGTGATAAGTGTACGTTAATGAGAACTCTGACTGAGAAGATATCAGCATTAGAGGTGTGCATCCAGTCATCAGAGAGAGTTAGTGATAGTGAGAGTAGTGTGGTTTCAGTAGGGCAAAGTCTGGATGCCTTAGATGGAGATAGAAGTACCCTTCTCCAGCATTAGCACCCTCACAGCAGGGCTAATGTGTGACGACTTGGCCACATTGTTGCAGAGCCAAGGCTTATGCTAAGGCTCACCCAGGAGCACCAGAAACCTGAAAGAGCTCTGGTTATAGCAGTCTCAACTCTAAGGCATGTGAAATTAACTAGGCCATTAGGGGCTCCAGCAGCTCTAGTCCAGTATATACCAGGAACCAGGGTGCCGGACATAGCAGGTAATCTCAGGGTCTTAGGCAAGCACAGATTTTCTTACGTGTAGTGCCTTTTTCAGTCTGACGTTACTAAGAATAATATTATAGAGGTGGGTAAATTAGCGAATGTCCGATTAAGTAATCTGCTCTGGCCCCCTCCCAATGCAATGTGTTGATGTAACTTACAGCAGGTTATGGTCGCTGACTTGCTGGATGTCCAATTGGTGATCTGAAAACAATGTGGGCTTCATAGACCATTTGAATAGTTTTGAGGGCAAGGCTGGCCTGTTAGGGCAGGTCGGTATCCATCCCACTCGTAAAGGTGCTGCTCTTATTTCTTGTAGCATAGGACATAGTCTTAGAACAGGCCTAGTTAATTCATGACAATCCAGAGACAATGCCAGAGAGCAGACAAACAGGCTAACCTGGCCATCTGCTAGCTGCTTACAGTTGTCACCTAGGCTTTACTATAGTGAGACTGGTCTGTCCCTGAGCCAAACAAAAATATAGAAATTCTCAGAGAGAATTCTAATAACTTAATAAGCATAAATTTAGATTACACAGCCAGCACAGTTGACCTGAAGCTGGGACTATCAAATATTAGGTCTCTTAATTCTTAATCACTTATTATAAATAAAAGTATTACTGATCAGGCATTTAAGGTACTGTGTTTAACTGAAACATGGATTATATAACTACATACACCAGCTTTGTATAACTGGTAGAGGAGGATATGGCGCTGTTATTTATATTAATAATCTAGGCATGTCACAGAAACCTCAGCAAAAACTTCAATTGTTTGAGGTTTTGTATACTAAAATAACACACAACCATAAAAAATAAGTCTACGGAGTCAATTCCATTAATTACTATTCACAGACCCCCAGGACCATACTCTGAATTTCTTCATGAATTTGCAGATTTTATCTCCAACCTAGTTATTTCTGTAGACAAAGCTCTAATTGATGGGGACTTTAATATTCACTTTGATCACTTTGATAGATTCAGTAGGTATCAGATTCAGTAGGATTCAGTAGGTATCAGAATGTAATAGGACCCACTCATAAGGGTGGTCACACACTTGATTAAATACTAACATTTGGATTAAATATAGATCATATAGTCATACTTCCACAGTCTTGGATCGCCGTCCGACCCCACTGGGCTTGATCAGGCAACAAAACGCTTTGAGTCAACATTCCGTTGTACGCTGGATAGTGTAACCCCACTTAAAAGAAGAATAATTAAAGAGAAACCTAGCACCATGGTATAATGATTGCGTGTGCACGTTAAAACTGACCACTTGGATATTAGAGCATAAGTGGCATCAAACTAACCTGGTTTTGTCCCAAACAGCATGGAAGGACAGTCTCCTAAATTATAGAAAAGCTCTTAGCGCTGTTTGAGCAAAGTATATCATAGATACTTTTTTAAGACTGTAGCAAAACTAACTAGGAAGAAGACTTTATGATTTTTATCAGTAATAAATTAATACTATTAAGCTGAGCAATCTGATAACAAACCAACTAGCTCTCAGTATAGTTACATCAGATCAGCATTTAGAGTCTTTTAAATCTCTCCAAGAGTTAATTTCACTAGTTTCTTCATTGAAATTGTCAACATGTATACTAGATCTTGCACACACAACTTTCCTTATATAGATAGTACCAGAAATAATCAAACCTCTTTTAAAATTGATAAATTCATCTCTTAGTACTGGCTATGTCCCTAAATCATTTAAATTAGCAGTTATCAAACCTCTGGTTAAAAAAACTAACCTTGACTCCTGCCAGCTGTCTGATTACAGACCAATATCTATACCAAGGGGACTTCGTCTCCAATATTTTAGAAAAGGTTGTAGTGCAGAAGTTATGTTCATACCTGCATAGAAATGACATTTTTGAAATCTGTCATTCAGGATTGAGGTCGCTTTATAGCACAGAGACAGTGCTAGTTAAAGTTGTGAATGACCTGTTACTGGCCTCTGATCAGGGTTGTGTCTCATATTACTTGACTTAAGTGCAGCTTTTGACATCAGTGATCACGCTTTTCTCCTTTATAGGCTAGAAAATGTGGTTGGAGTTAAGGTAACAACCTTGTCCTGGTTCAGGTCTTATTTGAGTGACAGTTATCAGTTTGTAGATGTAAATGGTGACTATTCTATGCACAGTAAGGTAAAGTTTGGTGTTCCACAACGTTCTGTTTTAGGCCCATTACTTTTTTCTTTATATATGCTATCCGGGTAATATTATTTGTAAACATGGTATCAGCTTTTACTGTTAAGAAATATGATGTCACTACATAATGCAGAAAAAACTTTTTGATGCATTTGTTAAACCAGAATCCTTACTAGAACCAAAAAATACAAAATTTGAACAGAGATGGAGGTTTCATGGTCATAGAGTATTTTGGTAAATTGGGATGTTTGGATGATGTATAACCCTTTATGTCTATAAAGCTGTTTTGGGACAATGTTTATTGTTAAAAGCACTATAGAAATAAAATTGAATTTAATTAAATTGAAAACAATATTCCTCCAGGACAAAGGTGCTACATAGAACAACAAACTACACAATACAACATAACATGCATGTGTTCAGTAGCATGTGCAATGACAAGACAATTACAATAAGTATGCAAAACAATATACTATAAATACCCAAGACAATTTACAACACAATAAACAATAATAAAAACAGGGAGGGAAACAACACAGTTAGCCCGCTGGTCGCGGGAGCAGTAATGTGCAGTTTTGTGCTTTTTGGTATAAATGTAAAATTTGTAAACATTGTAAGCACTGTAGTCTAAGTTTAGCAGCAGTGCTAATATTATGTAAATGTAGTTGGGTAAAGCAGTAGATGTGTCGACATTTTAAAAGGTGAGAATATGTGTGTGTGTGTGTGTGTGTGCGCATGTGTGTTCAGTCCAGTCACTGATGTGTCCATTTGTTCGTACTAGATTCTGATTGTTCAGGAGTCTGATAGCTTGGGGAAAGAAACTTGTACAGTCTGAATTCTTCGGTACCTTTTTACAGATGGTAGGAGAGTGAAGAATGTGTGAGAGGGGTGTGTGTGGTCATAAACAATGCTAGTTGCTTTGTGGATGCAGTGTGTAGTGTAATGTCGGTGATGGTGGGGAGAGAGACACCAAAGATCTTCTCAGCCATCCTCATTACGTACTACAGGGACTTGCAATTCAATACAGTGCATTTCCCAAAACAGACAGTTATGCAGTTAACAGAGCCCATTAACAGACTAACAGGAACATACATCAATACAAAAGTCATTTCCTAAAATGAGAGATTGAGAGGTATGATCCATTTTGAGTGGTGTGTGGGATGTGATGTGATCTGGTGAAGTTTCAGGGAGTCGAACTGTTGTAATTCTTTGTAGTATTTACCCAGGTGGTTTGATCATACCCCTGTTAATGTCACCCAGCAAAACCAAAGTCAGATCTTGTGAATGGTGCCAGAGCCTCACTTAACTCACGTAAAGGTGCATGCTGGTGCTGATGGGGGTAATAGCAACCAGCCACTGAGGCAGAGAAATTGTTTGACAACTTTATATTAAGAATCAACAATTCAAACTGTTGGTATGGGCTTGGCTAAGGCAACCAAGCATTGAAGATTTTCTTTGAAACATATTACCACCCTTCCACCCTTAGAGAGCCTATCTTTCAAAACCAAATTATAATCTGGCTGGTTTACTTCAGGCTACGCATTTGTCCTATATAGCCAGGATTCAGTGACTAATGTCAGTCTTTAACCTAGTCCACTTTTGGTAAAACACAGTTTTTTTGGGTAGAGAAATCAACACAGCGTAGGTCATGTGCATGGTGGACATATACATTACCAGAAATCATAAGTGGTAATACAAATCATTACCTATGGACAATAAATAAATGCTATGTAGATATAGTAATGAGTCCTGGTGCCCATTGCAAACAAGCCATGTCTGTTGCATTCCTTGGCAAAATTGCAAGATAGTGGAGTCTGGTATTTGATGGTATCTAAATAAATAGTCAGATATATTCCAGCAGAGAAAGACTGAAAGCAGCCATATTACATGAGCCAGAGATAACTCTTGCCACAGTGTAGCATGGCATAACTGGAGCCTTCCGTGTGCTATGTTTAGACCATAGAAAGACACATGCCAAGCATCCTTACACACATCCTTGGCCACAATGAGCTCACATGGCTAAACAGCTCTCCTACACTTCCTCATTAACAGCTAAAAAATTTGACTACATTACATCGACAAAATTCACTCACATGATGAAATTGCTACACATTGCTTTAAACACCTTTTATCGCTTAAAACTGAAGTTTTTATGTGTTGTTAGGCAAGATTCATGAACAAATTAGCAGGAGAACCACTCTGCACATCTTACCTACATAAGAATCAACGATACTTCTGACAATCCCCAGGAAAAATCAGCACATGCTATAATTTGGTGTTACAATAATTAGGGCCCACTTTACACTGACTTTCCAGACTTATAAGTGGTGGGTGCAGAGAAGGCGGCAATGACATTCCAGACTGATGGGCCATTATGTTTGACAGCAGGCAGGGGTACTTTTAAGGGCTGAGACCTACCTGATCAGTACTCATTGTATAGGTTACTACCTTAAAAAATGCCACTCCTAAGTTATGATTCTTTTGTAGTAAGGTTTTAGTAGTTTCGCATAAATCTTTAGAGAGCTGTACAGATTATTTTATATGAACTTGAAGGCAACATTTAGAGTTGAATTACATACATACTACATAGTTAATGAAGACAAATGAAGATAAACAGCAAAACCTCATATATTAAATATCAAAAATTCAAAGCTCAGACATAATTATAGACTTAAGCGTAATTCAGACAGCTGCATGAGACTTGGTGACACTTTTATGTTGCATCATATTACATTTGACAGCACGGGAAAATGCAATCTGCTCATTTATTGCACATTTTCTATCACCTGAATGGTTTTTGCTCTTAAAAGCAGGTGCTTGTGTTTCAAGGTGGTTGTCTAAATGCTAATCAAAGAACATCTCTGACTTCTATTTTTGAGATAGTTGTTTGCTGTTTAATAGCTAACAGTGTAGCATACAAAATGTCATCATACATGAGCTGATCTATACAGGAGTGACACTGCAGTCTACATGAGCTGATCTATACAGGAGTGACACTGCAGTGTACAG
>JAOVVF010072275.1:0-15010 GCA_028565595.1 Duopalatinus emarginatus
CACGGTGGTAGTTATCGTCCTATCGCCTACCTGTCCAAAACTCTGGACTTAGTTGTCCAAGGCATGCCAGCTTGTCTACGTGCAGTGGCTGCTGCAGCTGTCATGGTCACTGATGCAGAAAGGTTAGTGCTGTCACACCCTTTGATTTTGCACACTTCTCATCAGGTTAACACAGTTTTAATCAACATCCAAACACAACATATGACGGCTCAGAGACGCTCTGGTTATGAGGCTGTATTGTGAGCTACTCAAAATCTGTCCATCAAACCTCTTACAGCCCAAAACTCTCCAGCGTACCTTCTGCAGAGTTTGTTATCATCCGTAGGTGACACCTATGATTTTGAAGAACATGATTGCCTTAACACCATTCATGAGTGTTCTAGTATCAGGTCTGACCTTTCTAGCACTCCTTTTGAGGGAGGTTATCATATTTATGTTGACGGGTCATGCTCTAAGCCTAATGACTCTAAGTTCCTATGTGGTTATTCTGTCTGTTCCCTTCCTGATGTGATCTGGGAAGCTTTTTCTCTGCCCTTTAGGTCAGCACAAGCAGCAGAGTTGATGGCGTTGACTCGGGCATGTCAGATATTTAAGGAAGAAACTGTGACTATCTACACTGATTCACGGTATGCCTTCGGTGTGGCACATGATTTCGGAAAAATTTGGCACTCTAGAGGCTTCCGTAAAAGGTCTCAGACCTTCTTCTGAGATTCCTTTCTTCTGACTATCCTCTGACCTCAACTCACTACTCACACTATGTTTTGCATACCTTAACCCTAGACTAATCCTGCTTCCAATCATATTTCCCCAACTTAGTCTCCTATATAAGCTCTGTTCTTTCTTCAATAAAATGGAATTCTGATTCACTGTACACTTGGTGTCTGTGTTAACTGGGATTCCCCGTGCACGCATGCAGTACGGAGGGTCGCTGACCGGTACCTGGTCTTACCAACTCTGCTTGAAAAGAAATAAACTACAGTGTGTTTTTACACAAGCGCCCCCCCCCCAACCCTCAGTTGTGCGCGTGCGTCAGTACGATAACACCATTGGCTGGACGTTTCCCGTTCGGCTGTTATAACACAGCCGATTGGCTCTTTGGAGGAAGGGGCGGGGTTTTGAGTCATTAAACCGAAACCTGTCGCGTTCCGGGTTTATCATGTGTATTTCGCTTCAGCATTCTTTACATTACACACTTATGTATATGTCTGATTAATCTTGTGTAAGGGTAAAAAGGGCTATACTCTGGTTACCTGTGACGTTGTGCGCAGTCGTTGGTCGATTTAGGAGGAACTCGGATTTGAGTAGAATACCCGAGTAGGAATTCCCAGTTCGGAGTTCTTTGTGTGTTCCGGTGCCTACCTCCACATCGTTGTAAACCATCAGCCGGTCTGCAGTGGTGTTTAAAGATAGAAAAGACATGGGAAAGCGTTATCACTGTGATTACTGTCACCGCAGCTTTCAAGACACACTGCACAACAGAAAGAAACACCTGAATGGCGTCCAGCACCTCAGAGCCAAAAAATCCTGGTTCGACAACTTCCGAGGTGATGTGAACTGAGTCAGCAGTGTTCACTGATAACCTGCTCAAAATGTCTCCGAACCATTTATCTGTCTGAATGTCCTGTCTGATATGTGATGTCATATCTGTATTATAGATGCAGCAGCTGTTCTTCACGACGAAAGAGCAAAACAGACCTGCAGGAAGTTTCTGCAGACTGGTAATAAAGGCTCCTGGAGACACAATTACTGGCACAATTTCCACAAATTAATCATTTTATTTAAAAATTACCTGGAAGTCTGAAAAAGTGGAAATCTGAATCAGTTTGTGATGGTTTGGGGTGTTGGGTTCACTGTCACTCGGTCATTCAAACACAGTGATCATCTCTGTTTCAGTTTTGTTGGCAGCTTTAGTACCGCTACATTTAAGGTTGAAACCAAACAGTTGGTTTGAAATGTTTTATCACAATAACCTGCAATTTAAATGATATTTAGACGTTTTGCCATTGTAGCTTCAGTGCAGAACAAAAGAAAACTGAACATGGTTCTGATTTGGGGTTTAAGGAGGAATTGTGAAACCACTAACCACTTTTACTTTCAGGTCAGTGTGTGTTTGGCCCCAGTTGCCGGTACTCGCATATGTCTGAACAGGCTATGAAGCATTTGGAGCAGCATATTCATGGTGAGGTCCATATTTGTTACACTGAATTAATCATTTGTGGACACCTGATCATCAACGTGCATCCATGTGTATCATCATATGTGCATGTTTACCATCCCGTTCTATTAACCATATGGTATTAAACCTTATGATATTTTAACTTATTTTTAAAAACTGTGTGTAAGCATGTGTGTATGTGGCTGCTAGCTTCTGTCTGATTAAGGCCATCTGCTGGCAAACTCCAAAAGAATGCCACCATCGCAAAATGAATAAAATCAACCTGAGCTCCATTAACTCTTAGAAGTTGGCAGGTGATGAATAAAATTAATTGATCCAGATGGTTCACTAGCTTGGATGTAAGCCTGGTATGTTGATTTTTTTATGGTGTACCACATAGGCTTATTGTAAGCTAAGCTGTGCTAGTGACCTTAAAATGCAAAACAGAATGCTGAGTAGTCAGTCTGGGATACATCTTGTTTGTATTTAAACACAAAATCACCCTAATACATCACAGACCGCAATGAAGACCAGTACTTGACTGTACCATTGTCATAGCCTGAAAAAATTGCAATGATTACAAGATTGAAAAATGGATGGCTTCATCACCACCTGTGACCCAGGAGTAGGATAAACAGCTTAGATAATGAATAAATGAATTAATCTGTATTTAGTATTTTTAAGACCAAGTGCAGATAGTCAGAGAGCATGAAAATAAATCTTTTTGTTTGTGTAATTATTGAAAGCACATTAAATCTGATGAGCAGAATTCTGCAGAAATAGGTATAGTGTACATTCTGCAGCTAAAATAAGTATAGTGTACATTGATTAGTCTATGTACTTAAAAGACTAGAAAATGTATCCTGATAGCAAGATCTAAACATTTGCATTTATTTTTATTTACTTTTGGCAGTATCTGGCCCTGGTAATTATGTGGTAGACATATAGTGGGAAGGTGGAAGCTGTCATTACTCATAGAAAGTCATCTAGGCAGAACAAGGAGCACCTTTTTTCCTCGCTTTTTTGTTCCTTTTCCAAAACTTTAGTTATTTCATTGGAAGTGTAGATATTAACAAATTTATTGAACAGTAAATAATCAATTCCTCAATGTGTTCTCAGAAAAAAGACAGCAGGAGATGGACTTGAACCAAGAGGAAGTCACTGCTAAACCTTCACTTGAGGAGTGGTTATCCAGGAGAGAGAAGAGGGTAGCCCCATCATCAGGAAGGTATGTACTGAAAACATGATCCACTGGAGTAGTGAAACTAATTGAAAACTGTGTGTTTTATGTAACGCTTCTTACTTAACGTGATATATAGGACCACTATATTACCAGAGTCATCAGAGCTAGGTTCGGCTATAGGGAGAGAATTGGCAACGACCAGTATTTAGATGAAGAAAAAGAAATAACATTTATTATAAACACACAAGAAAAGATTATAAAAAACCTCAATAGAAAATTGAAAATAAACCCTTAATAGTCAGTCAATAAGACGTATAGTCAGTCAGTTACCCAATGTTCAATAAAGTATAATAAAGTTCAACCCCTAAGTGCAATGTTTGTTTCGATCCCAAAGTTCAAACCCAAAGTTTTAGTGCAAAGTTCAATAAGTGTCCTTTAAATCCTCAAAAAAAAAGGGAAAAAGGTAGAAAAATGTAAAAAAGAATCTTCGTACGTACTTTGTATTGATCAGTAAAGAAAAGATGAAAACAAGGCCTTTTGAATCACTACCCGGGTAGTATGTTAGTGAAGTGTATCTTAATTCTTATCTGTAATCCAAGGAAATGTGAACAGGATGCGTCCAGGTCACAGGCTTGCAGGTTGACACATGCACGCTGGTCACAGTCCTTAGGAAGGTCACAGGCTCGCCGTATCTCTCTCTCTCTCTCTCTCTCTCTCTCTCTCTCTCAATTGTGGCAGAAGATGCACAACAAAAAAAACAATCGGAGATTCAATGATTAAAGTATCAAAACGTAGTTCAATATCTATCTTTCTCTCACTCGTGGCAACTCTATCAGCTACTGGGAAGAAGATGCAGTCGTGATGTCTTCTTCTAAATTGTAATGCACTCGTTCACACTCGGCACAGCGCCATCTAGTGGACAGGAGGGTAAATACTACAACTACATTCAATAACCCAGTGCAATTTATGTGGGTTACATTTAGGAAACCATAAGCATTAAAATATTCGGTCTAGCTTTTAATAATGTACAACTTTTGCAAGGTCTACTCAGGTTTTTAAGGTTCATTTTTTTCCATTTTGGAAAACAGGCAGTGGGAGCTGAGCAGTAAGAGTAGGGTTAATGTGATCAGAAGTATCTGTTAAAATTGCAGTCACTTTAGATAAAAGCTTCAAGATGGGTCCCAACATGATTTAGCAGTAGCAATGTCATAGATTTGGTGGTCAAAAAAAGGAAAAAAGTGTTTAATTTTTTTTTTTTTTTTATGCTGAAAGTATTTTCTAATCATATAATTTTTGGACTTTTAACAATTTTACTTTTAACAATAGTTTAAAATCAGTTTAAAACGGTAATAATTAGGGAAAATACATATTAGTTTATGATCATGTATTACAATAATAATAATAATAATAATAATAATAATAATAACAATAACCTAGTTTTACCTAGCAACTGCAAACAGAATACTTTTACTTTTTTACTTTAAATACATTTAGGGGGCATGTACTTTCATGCTTCTACTGTTGAAATCTGATCAGTTCAACTATTATTTACCTTTATTAATCAAAACTTAAAATGGTTTTACCTGTTTGGTTGCACCACTAGCATTAGTGGAAGTCATAACATGATTTTGGTAGGCTTGTTAAAATTCATTCTGACTAATTAAGATTGAATTAATTTGTTTGTTTAAAACCATTATCATTTAAATGATGGTGAAGATCTGTTTATGTGCATGAATTGGTTTTCAACACTCCTTTCATAATGTTCACTCAAATAATTTCCAGATTAAATCTTCAGTTTGGTCTTCTTTAACATGATGTGGCCTCTTTGTGTTTTAGTGTTTTAAAACTGGAAGAGGAAGAAGCAGCTAAAAATAGTGATGTCCCAACGTTTCTGCTTTCCATCCCAGATCTTCCACCATCACTTCTGCCCCTGCATCTTGGAGGAGGCAGGGTTCAAACTGACTGGGGTTGAAATCAACTTTGAGTGCAGAATACAACCTTAATACAGTACATGGCCAAATGTTTGTAGGTACCTGATCATCACACTCTAGTTATGCCAGTTCATGCACTGTTTTTATGAATCTTCATTTGTGCTTCGGGCCATTATTGTGCTGCAATCTCATCATAGACAATGTGTGATTTTAACTGTGACAGTTAAAATATGTGACCATACATATGTCAGGTTCATGTGTGTACAATGTTTGATTTTGGCCATATGTGTTTATATATTTTATTATTCTTGTATTCATTATTATTTTGGTAGTTATTTTTAAATATTATTGTTAGTGATATTTAAGTGAGTGTTAACTAAAACCTTTGGGTAAACATGAAATAGACTGTCTTGGTCCAGGTCTCTGTCTAAAAAGTAATTGATATAAAGTTGTGCACAAGAATCTATAGTATTAACTATTTCACTGTTGATGACTTAATTGGTTATTTTTGAAGTCTGTTTTTCATTGTTTGAAGTCTATTTGTCTATTTGCTTTGGGAGAACAAAGGACCATAGTCAATTGCTTTTGTATGCATTTTGTATTTAATGATTGTGATTAAAAATTCAATGTAGAGGACCATGTCCCCTCAATTGTTTTTTCCTAGTATTAGACTTGGACAATAATATACATTTGGATAAATAATTATCGTCTCCAGAATGCTCATGATGAATGATAGTGTTGCCTTCCATCAGTGTTGGTCATGTGCTAATTTTATTATTAATGACAATAAAAATAACTATTTTTGACATTGTATATATTACCCAAGTACTTGATACTTGACCCAAGTGATTTAAAGTCTTTAAAAACCCAGGCTAATACACCAATCGTATCATTTGTATTCATGTAACTTTTAGCTGTTACCAACAAGTATTTTTGCACTCACCACTACAGCAATTTAAATTTAGTGGACATCGTAGCTCAGGCTTACAGTTGACTTTATAGTCAAGTAGTTTTATTGTCATTTCAACCATATACAGTGTTGTACAGTACATAGTGAAATGAAACAATGTTCCTCTAGGACCAAGGTGCTACACAGAACAATAAACTACACCGTAGAACGTAAAGTGCATGAGTGCGTTAGCTTGTGCAATGACGCCAGACAATCTACAATAAATACACAGGACAATATACAATAAACACGTAGGACAGTATACAATAAATATGCAGGACTCAACATTAAATGGGGTGGGTGGGTAGTGCAGACAGCCCACTGGTAGTGGGAGCTGTGAGGTACAGTTATGTCCATTTATGTACAGATGTAGCAGCAGTTATTGACCATATATTATAAATGTAAACATAGACATTTTGTTTTAGGAGTAATATTGGCAATATTATACTTGGCAGCTTGTACTGTGAATTCAGAATATATTCAAAACCAAAATATCACCAAACTGGTGCAGTGATGTCTTTCTTTGCAAACACATTCGTATTTTTTTCAACTGTCTCCCAGGAGGAGTGGAGTTTGTTTTATTTGCATGTACCCAGCATTCTTTGCCAGACTGAAACTGCATCTTCTTAAGTGGTCTTTTAAAACCATGTATTTGTAATTGATTAGTTGGTGATGTTATGTTTGTGTGGTCTATACTTAAATACCGTTTTTTCTGTTCTAAAGGACAAATGTTTTTATACATAATACATTAGAATTCTTGTACGAAGATAGTGGTTGAATAAGTGCATCATCCAATGAAGGACATGTGTTGACTCAGTGGCAGGATCAAGGATGCCCAAGGCTTACTGTTGCATTATGGAAAGTGATGACTTGCCTGTCTGATTTGACCTCACAGGAGAGCTACTTTTAAGCATATAGCTGAAAAAGTTAATGTTGGGTATGATTAAAAGGTGTCACAACACACAGTGTATCGCTACTTGCCACATTGCCACAGACCAATCAGAGTGCCCATGCTTTCCCTGTCCACTGCCTAAAGAAGTGATCAACAAAACTGAATCAATGAAAGAAGGTGACTTAGTTTAATAAATCACATTATGTGGATGGCCAGTTGCATGTACATCGCTTACCTGCAGAAGAGACGGCACTTGAATGCACTGTGGGAAGAAAGCAAGTAGTAAAGCAAGTATGGTGCCCTGGATACTGTCCTGCTTGGAAACTATGAGTTTAACCTGATTGCCTGGCACTTGTGTATGCCTGGATTTTGGGCATCCACCTACCTTTGACACATACCACCTACTTAAACATTGTTGCAGCTGAAGTTTACCCCAGCAGTCATGGTATTTCCTAATGTCAGTCACCGCATTCAGTGGACTTGCTCGTAATGTCACAGGTAGTGTGTGTGCTACACAACTCCAGAGTTCTGGGGGTGTGAGTTCAATCCTCACACTGAACACTGTGTGGTGTGTTCTCCCCATGTCCACATGGATTTTCCTGGGTGCTCTGCTTTCCTCCCACCTCCCGAAAAAAATACACATGCATGGTGAATTGGAAATGCTAAATTGCCCCTAAGTGTGAGTGAATAGGTGTGTATGTGGGTAAACTGCGATGGATTGGTGCCTTTCACCCAGTGATTCCGAGTGGGCTCCAGACAAATGGCAACCCTGACTTACTAAGTGGAAAAGATGTTGATTGAATGACTGACTGACAGTATGTATGCCCTATGATAAAGAAACCTCAGCAAAAAAAGAAATGTAAATGACATATCTCAGAAAGGAGATTTCATTTAGTAACTCAGCAGCCTACATTAGAAGACAAATGACATGCTTGTAAGACCAAGAAATGCAAATATGCTTTCTCTTAATAAAAAAAGTGGTAAATAAAAAAACCCCACAATTCTTAATCAAGCGTATGTATTTATGTACAGTGTAAATTATGTAGTAACAGAAAGTGCTACAATGTATTCACAATAGTTTTTTGACACAGTTTGTGATATTTACAATTTTATTTACTGTCAGTCCAAAAAATAAATAAATAAAAACAAGCACCACTGAACACCACCAGTTTAATTCAGTTGATCACATAATATTTATACGTAATATTTGCTTGCTTTAGCACACTATAGTTCTAAGATTATTGTCATTATATCAGTACAGTTTACAAATATTAGATGTACATGGTGTAACATTACCGTCATATTACATTATTATATTATATGTAGATTATATTAACTTGTGAACCATATGGTGTCATCTTTGTTTAATTTAAAGATGTTGTAAATTTAAGTTTATATAATTCTTGATTATTTTGTTCATACTTTTTAACTGAAGTGTATTCACTGTATTTTATGTTATTACCTGAAATATATTTACCCGTCTCACGTATATACTTTAAATATATGCATAATTTAATATGCATTTAATGCATAATTTAACTTTTTTTCACATTGATAAGTAAAAACACCATTATTACTATTGAATTTCTTTTTTGTTTTTGATGTCCAGACATTTTTGTAGATTTTGCAATAATTATATTCATACAGGATTGCATATGTTTAATGCACATGTTAAATGCAAATGCTAATTTTGACAACCATCACAATACATTTGATTAGTCAAAACATTACACACATGTGCAGCTGCAAACAATCTGATTGAAATTAATCAATAAAACCTCAAAAATATATATTTTTTGCAACTCAGATGTTAGGTTTCCTAATAAGATTAACTCCAGCAAGTTACTTAAAACCATAGCAAAATAATTGCATCAGTCATTACAACCATTTGCATAATAATTGCATGAGTAATTAGTGCTAATATCACTGTAACAACAGCAACACCTGATCATCTAGCCATGCTTCATGGTCCTTGCACCAAACATGTCAGAACCTTTTTTATCATATAAACACATACAGTACAACACAGTGACACACAACCAAAAACACAATGTTTTAGGGGGAAAAAACAAAGAAATTTTAGCCTGTATAAGCCTGCACACTGTTTTATAATCAAAATTACAAATCGTATTCAAACTCATGTTCAATACTGGTTAGTGTACTCATAGTGTTAGAACACCTGCCATCAATTTAAATGACTGAATGATCCCAAATAAAGACGGCTGTTCCTATAGGATTTTGACATTAACTTGCTAACATCTAGCTGGGTTTAACATAAGGTTATCAAGTAGGTCATGTTGAAAACTAAGAAAGTTGAGTAAGTATGGCGTTACAGTGACAATACCAAGAATAGGATGTCCCTCTAAAATTCATTAAAAGACCAGGAAACTGGTAAGGAAGGTTACCAAAAAGCTTACAGCAACATTAACCTGCAATCTACAATCTCCATAATCTACTATCTCCATAATTCTTCAGGTGTGTGAGTTATTTTTTTAAATCAAATCCAAAAAAACCCAAACCAAAACAAAACAAACCCCCCCATCCCCACACACACACACCAACATCCTTGTGCAGCTACAGTTTGTTACACCTGTTCATGTCTTGGATTCATTCTGATGAGTATGGACACTTCAGGATAACACCACACACATCTAGAGGTGCCAAATTATGGTAACAGGAACACTGAGTTTGGCATTTGCCATTCCCATTATCATTATCATTATGTTTAAGATCTTAACATTATCAAACACATTTTGTATGCCATGCAACGTGCTGTGGTAACACAGATCCTACACTTTACAATTAAACAGAATTGTGGAACGTTCTGCAGGATGTATGGTGTTCATTGTCTACAGAATGTTTCTGTTAACACATGTGGTGTCTTATGGTGGACATACTAAATATTAAACAAGTTTTCTGGTACTTGTGTTTATGTATACTTCAAGACATAATAAAAAAATAATCTGGCAGGTCTTGGCAGGTCTTAAAATTTGGTAATTTTGTGAAACCAAGCACAGCATATCTGCACAAACACCTTAAACAGGGTGGTGGAGGGGTGATGATTTAGCTTGTTTTGCAGCCACAGGACCTTATAGTCACCATGAACTAATGCAACTAAACTGTGAAATCAACCTTAAAATAGATTAGCAAAAGCGCTAAAGCAAGGAAAGCAGCTGTCTGGATCCATCCTGCTTCTGTAGTAAATCGTTTGCACAAAAGGGTAAGCTAAGTGGCCAAACAGAGCTCGCGAGCGCAGCGCTCTAGAACTGATGGCATATACTGACTATGAAACGTGTCCCAAATGTGCAAAATGTACATAAGTATAGTGAGTAATATACATTTGTACCACTAAGTAATTGAAATTGTCAAAAAAATCATATAGAATTTAAGTAGATATTTCATAACTGATTTACTTAATATTTTGATGCAATGACCTTTGTGTCTAAAAAACTAAAGAGACTTTAAATAATTTGCTTAAGTACATATAACTTTTCACTTCAATATAATTAAGTAACCTTTACTTAATATCTTTAGGGATGTTAAGTTTAGTGGTATTTAGAGGTACATTTTACTTTATTTTTGTGAGTAAGTTATACTTGATGTTACAGCAGTAAAATTTACTTAAAAAAAAGTAAATCGTTTTTTTCAGTGTGGCACAGTCATGACACAGTGCAGGTTTTCATAGTGTTATGGAGTGAAACTTTTGAAAGTGAACTTTGCCCTGTGATTCACAGGTTAAATCAAAACCATGCTATTTTACTGTACAATTACTTGCATTACTCTACATTGTAACTGAGCTTCACAGTTACGAGCTGAGTAATGTTACTCCCCCCCTCTGCCTCAGCTATCTGACAAATATATATATTTGTATTTTTTGTATATTTGTACAATATATATAATGACAGATAAATATATGCTTTATTTCTGTCTTTTTTTGTTAAATTCACAAGTTAAGTAAGTTAAAAAGTTTTAATTTCCTGATATTTACATATAAATGTACTTTCAACTTCCAACATGGCAACTTTAGTGGCAGACCATCCAATTTGTAATATGTGATTGACAGACGTTTCTTGTTTTCTGAGTGTGCCCTGTTAGATTGATTTGTTTAAACAATTAAATTTTGAATAACCACTTATGTTTGAGCCCTGGACTTAAAGACTACATTTATTTTTAAAAAGGATAAACGGACAGACCAGAGAGCTTGTAGGGGTTGTATTACTGTTGCAATACTTTCAGAGGGGAACATATAAAAACATTGTTTCTTTTTGATGAGCCATTGAGATTACAAAAAGGCTAGAATTGCTATTAAAAAATGCTGTTAACCCAGAAAACCCTGTATTTCATGCATTATACTGAGATAAAGGCTGGATGCATAGACACAGATAAAATATTGCTTCTATTTATATTAAAACCACACATCATTTTTGATGTGAAGTCTACATTGCATTCTTTGCATTTATGTGATGAATAGGCTTCCAGGTTGCACAATGGGATTACGTGACTTCATGTGCGCAACAGGAGCCATGCGTGCGCGCTAATGATACAGACTATTTAAGCCCAGTATCGCAAGCTCTTTGTTCTCCTCATAGACTTTGTGTCCTGTATCTCGCTTTGTGGATTACCCTGCCCTCTACTCTGACCCTGCCCTGTTCCTCTTAATATTTAGTTTTGTGTCTGGTTTTGGTTTTGATTTATGTTTGTTTGTCTTTATCAGTAACCCCCTGCACTTATGTCCTTCTCCCCATCTGTAAGTTTTAATGTACACTCACCACCACCAAGCCATAAAACATTTATTAATTATTTTCTAGGCAGGAGAATAAATAGATTTGGCTAGATATAGAATAAAGCGTTATTAGTAGATTCATTAGTTAGAATACAGTTTATTAGTAAGTTAGAAAATTACTTACCAGCAACTATTTAGTGCCTCATAAATCTTCAAGAACTTAATATATAATTATTTCACCAATAACAATACTTTTCAATGTTTGTGTCTTTGATCTGCACTACTGCTACATCCAGCAAATTAAAAAAAAATCCTTAAGATTAGTCTGGTATGATTCAGGGCATAGTGAGGCAAGTCTGGGCCCCAGTGTCAAGTTTTAATATTCTCCCTGACTGTGTGGGTTTACCCCAACAGTCCAAAGACATGCAGGCAGATACAAAATTATCAACAAACAAACAAACAAATGTGACTAGAAAAACTAATTTACCCATGATTGGAAAATCTGAATTTAGTGCATTATAATGGCTATTTTGATTGTAAATATTCAGAATCAATTATTTTTATTCACTCTTTACTAATATATTTTGCTTGTATAGCAGTACAATTACTAATTACAAAGTTGCCATTAACCCGTTCATGCCTAGCATAAATGTTAGACACAAAACAAAAAATAATAAATTGTAGAAAAGAAACCTTTGAACAGTGTTGCAGAAATTATTTTGGTACATGTAAGTATTTGTTTCTAATTTCTGCTTGTTTGCATTTCACTGCAAAAACTTAATTTTAATATAATAAATTCAGTCAGATCAGTAGCCCAGACCCATAAAAAATTATAAGGGTGCAGCCTGATGAACTCTGTCCTCTGAATGTCCAATTCTAAAGTGAAGACGATCTTGTGTGACCCTCCACTTGGTTACATGGAAATTCGCCTCCTGTAAAGGTTGTCCTTTAATAGTTTTCAGCTTGAGATTGAAGATATGTTGCTAATGTAAAAAGCTAATATAAATATGGAATATGGAAATCCTGCATGAGTAAACAAGTACATATAATTTTTTTCATGTGTATGTCATATGAATCATACTACACACAGCTGTGTGTTTCTGTATGCATTAAAAACATTATGCAAACAAATTTCTTAAAATGTGTTTGCTTTTGACTTCTTGGATCAACCCTTGCTGACCCTGAATACTAGTACATTGACCTCAGCTCTGGTTGATGACCAGTGTTTTTGGAAAAGGCAGTAAACTACACAGCTACACAACTAGGCAGCTACACAAATTTTTTAGCAATTAACAACCTGGAATCCATAAATTGGTCTGTCTTCTTTGGCCTATGCTACCATTAGCTAGCTAGCTAAAACTGCACATAATTCTAACTACATTCACTTTTAGACAGCCTGATTGTTCCATCCAAACCTCATATCACAGTTTACCTGTGTCAGTTATGCAGTGTTTGTGTCGTTGCAGTGCCTGGTTGTAATCCACTGTGAGGTCTGCCTTGTAGAGTAGCTCTAACCTCAACTAAAACTTTTTATTACATTTCTTTCTTTTTTTTACTTTACTTTTCCTGAATTAGCCATTTTGTAGGTAAGCTGCTGTTTCTACCATTCACAGCTTTGCCCAAACATGGCTGAGGGCACCCTTCTCCACACTGAAGTCAGACATTAGGGGTGTGGGCAATTAACAAGTATTATATTTATTTAGTTTTTAAATCCTACATTTAGATTAAAAAGTTACATTTATATTGAAAATATATATTTACATTTAATTTGAACATTTCTCTTATTATTATTATTATTATTATTATTATTATTATTATTATTATTATTATTATTATTATTATTATTAGGATTTTGCTTTGATATTTAATAGAAATTTCTTTGTAAATGTTTTAAAAAGTCACCCCAGGCTAACCGAGGCCCATTGCCTGTTTTTAAATGTCCCATTGTGAACTTTAAAATATTTGAACATCTCTAACAATTGCAATTATATATTTATTTTTATATATATATATTTTTTACAGAAGGAAAGGGAAGTGTGTTTGAGTTGCAAGGAATCTGTTGCAGTGGTGTAGGATTAGCATTCTTGAAGACGCTATATAAAGACACAGTCATACACTTTGTTTGCTACCACACAGTATGAGAAAAGGTAAAAGAGTAAAAGGGGATCAGTTCTTTACTAAAGAGTGCCCCACTAAAGTTGCAGGAATAGTGTCCACAGAGAAAACAGAATTTAAAAACAGCTGCTCAATGAGTTCAAGAGCTGTCAACTTATTTAAAACAGAAGGTGTCGGACAAAGCTAGTGCATTTGTAATTCACACGGTTACATGTGATGAGAACACAAATGCTAAGGACTCACATTTTTGCAGGCAGTTGACTTTGTGCATCACAGTGGAGCTGCTTGATAGACTGATGATTCTAAAGGGCTAAAGGAGTAAGGATGTTTTTGAAATTGTAACTGATATTTGTTTCTGGTCAAAGTTTTTCGTGTAGTTTGACTCGTTGAAGTTAATATAATTAAGCACTTCACTACCTTTTTCAGTATGAGGCCAACAACCAAAATGGTTTGGCCACCCTTGCTTTTATATAATTATACATATTTGCATTATTGTTGACCATTAATGGTAAGTTAACATATAGTTATCTTTGTACTAGTGTATGTATTTTGATGAAGGGGAACATACAAAAGGATATTCTAGATTTACTGAAGACTATATACAGAGACAAGGAGGTTGAGTCACTCATTTCATTCCTCTGCGAAGCATCTGATTGGCTGCAATAAGCATGACGCTGATGATGAATGCAATGGCGAAAGCACAAATCAAGCTCTTTCGCACACATGCATGCTTGACTTGTTGCATAGGGCTTGCTATGAGGACAAAAAGAGGCAGAGTAAGATCAAATATTAAATCATACATTATTTGTATGTATGCAAATACACATTTATATCACAGGGTTTTGAAAAGTAAATAAACTTTACTAAGATAAATGTCACAGCTTTATCCACCTTCACTGTGAAAAGGTTGAAAAGAATCTAAAAACATTTTAGAGAATAAATATATTTTGGCATAAAACCTGAAGGCTTCTGTCTGTTAAATGACTGAATAATAAATTGGTGTACAGTACACAGGGAAACGAAACAACGTTCCACTAGGACCAAGGTGCTACATAGAACATT
>JAOVVF010072396.1:0-15002 GCA_028565595.1 Duopalatinus emarginatus
CTGACTCAATAATGCAGAACTCATAAAATAAATGTCTATAACAAAAGTTGTACTAAACACAATATAGGGTGCCTAAGCCTTTTGCACAGTGTATATATATATATATATATATATATATATATATATACACATATACAGATATACACACACACACACACACACACACGGGTATATATATATATATATTTAATTTATTTTTATTATTTATAAGTCAGTCAAATTGAGCAAATTTACCAGCATCCAAAAGGACCTATTTTTACCTGATCGTCTCTTGGTGTTTTATTTTGAGTCTCTCTGTAATCAGGTCAACAACATTTGCCAGGCTGCAACCAAATGACTATTCTCTTTCATTTTTCCACACCACCAGGGCCGATATGGACACCTGAATGTCTTCTGCATGCATGCTAAGATCTTTAACCAGCTTCTCACTTGTCACTTGCCACTTTCCGTTAGAGGACGTTTCTCTTTACAGGCTTCGTTTTCAAATACACTGTGTAGTTTTCTTTTTTTTTATTCATCACACTGTGAGTGGAAATTACACCTCACCTCTTCACCCTTAATGTTTTCACTTTCATATAGTCTACATTCCCAGCTGACTAGCTGATTAGCAGATTTTGTGGCTAATGATTGAAATCTTCAGTGGTTTCCTTCAACACATGCACAGTTTACTGATGAGTCTGTTCAGTTAGCTGGATACTAACTCATTCCTCCAGTCACACAACATTCAGTGTTGGATCAACTCTATAGTTCAAGCTGGCTACCACAAATAACCCTGATACAAAAGCTTCCCTTAGATAGCAAGCGTCTGAATCTCTTGGAAAGTGAAGACGGAGAGACCAGATACATTGTCTTAGTGTGCACTCAGACTAGGCGCGGTTGCCTTGTACCACATCCGCATGATTGTACCAACTCCCCCGCTGGCCTGTGCTCACACTGCACTTTAACGTTCTGGTCCGGAGCATGTTTACGTCACCATGATGTGGCATTTTGAGCTGGGGAAAATCGTGATTGCACAGCGAAATGGACTTAATGGTTAATTTTGTTTTTGTGATTTTCTTGAGTCTCCTTGGGAGTGCTGAGGTTTTTACTGAGGTAGCGGACGTTGAGGGATAATTCTGCAGCTTTACTTGCCGAGTACAATTCAACAACAAACTTAAAACCAGACTCTATTTTTTAACCCATATATTAATATTTTTAAATGAACTAAAAACACATATTCTTGCATAGACCAGAGTGATCCCTTTGCAGCTATGTTCACTTAATGTGACGGTATATATCATAATTAACGTGACATTTCAATTCTGTCCCCCGGCACGGTAAGCAATCACAGTAGAGTCAAACTGAACATTACATTTACATTTCTGGCATTTGGCAGACGCTCTAATCCAGAGAGACTTACAGTGTTATGGGATTGCAGGTAGGCCAATGTAGTGTTAGGAGTCTTGCCCAAGGACCCATATCCGTGTAGCACAGACTGGTCCCCCAGACTGAGAATCAAACCAAGGTTTCTCACATGGGAGCTAATTATGTGCCACACCACTCTACCACACCAACCACCTTGTACCACACCACTCTACCACACCAACCACCGTGTACAGGCCTACAACACTTCAACCAGGCACAGTAAGGAGCAATCACACTAATCAAATATGCTGCCACCACCATGCTTCACAGTTGGATGGTGTTCTTTGGATTACAAGCTTCACTCTCTTGCTATTCTTTAAGGACAATGAAGTTTTTGTTTCTAACCAGAGAGCACTCTAGTTCCTAGATAGATGTCTACAGTGCAGCTAATGACTGAACTTGAGGTGGTATTACAAGTTACAGTTACAGCAACGAAGTCCATCATAGAGCACGTATATGTACAGTATATACATACAGAGTGTGTTACGTTCAGGAGATGCCACGGATGATCCAACGGGAGTGAAAGCCAAAAGTGGCGTGAAAATGAAGATTTTGTCAAAACTTCCATCATTTCTTAGTTACATTGCAGCCAATTCTGAATATCAGATGACAGACAGCATCTAGACTATTTCTGTACTCATTCATTGTCTTCTATATAAAAAACAACATTCAGAAATAACTCTTCATTCTTTATTTTACTTTTTCGTCCCAGCACAACCTTGTCTATTTTTTCTCACACCCACTCGCACACCCACTCTCTATCTCTCTCCCTCTCTCTCTTTCACAGCTTTCACACACACGCACACACACACACACACACTCACACACACACACACACACAGCTCTCCATCTTTCTCCTCACGTCATTTCTTGCCTACAAAGTCAGCATGTGCCATCTCTGATTGCTTGGCACCAGCTCACTCCTGACTCCAGTTAACACCACACGCTAATTGCTAGTGTGCTATTCTCTGTGTCACATGTTAGCAGTTAAGCAGCTCTGTCTTACCCTGTCATCGTCATTCAGACGCTCGGCCCAGTTCACAGTATGTTTTAAGAGCAAACACTGTAGATGTGCGTGCGTCCGTTTGTGTGTTTAATTTTCAATGACGGTGCAATATCAGGATAAAAAGCATGTCCTAAATGTTTTGAGGTTATGGTTAGGATTAGGGTTAGTCATTAATTAGCTACATATGTCATTATGCGGTTTATGGAACGTCCTAGCATAGATAGTGAGACCAACATGTGTGTACGTGTTCATGCTTACTCTGCTTGGGGTGTGTTGGAGGAAGTTTTACTGAACTCCAACTGAACCAAATGACCAAAGCTGGCAATCTCTCCAAAACCGTCCCATAACAAGTATGAAAATATTGCACTGTTATACATGCAGCTATAAAACTCAACTCATAATAAATGGAACTTTGTAACAATGTCATAAAGTGCAATAAAAACAGTCGAAAAGATGAAATAATAAAATAATAAATATTTGCATGAGTAAAGGCGGAAGTAGGTTGTTTAAGCAAAAAAAAAAAAAAAAAAAAAAAAAGTGTGTTTGTGTGTGTGTTTACACCTTCAGATTTCCTGTACAAACTAAAACAAACAAAAACTCTGACGTTATATAGCTGTATATAAGATCAAGGAAATCCGGCACGACAATGATGTTAACCTCATGGTAGCTCTCCTATATTAACTAGGGTAACCATTCTATAAGCCACTTTAGAAAAGCGGAGGTCCTAAATGAACTAATCTGCATAAGATGTAGGAAGTTTAGTGCAGCCTACTTCTATAACAATTAACTCATGACCCTAACTAAGGCCGTAGTTCTAGTGGCTCAACACTTACGGCTCTGGGTTACTGATCAGAAGGTTGGATATTCAAGCCCCAGCACTACCAAGCGGGGCCCCTGTTGGGCCCTTGAACAAGGCTCTTAACCCTCTCTGCTCCAGGAGTGCTGCATCATGACTGACCTCGGGTTCAGACCCTAAACTTCCTAACGAGCTAGGATATGTAAAGAAAATAATTTCACTGTGCCAAAATGCATATTTGACAACAAATAAAGGCGTCTTCTTGTTTCCTTCTTGTTAACTATCTGACAAACTACAAGCTGTTCACAATATCTGCAACATTCAGTGAAGTGGTTGGCACAGTGCAGTACTTTGTCACATTTTATTTATTAATCTATTCATGGCACTTAAAACACATTGTTTGTAAGTTGGCCGTGACTGAACAAGTGAATAAGAAAAATAAAGAGAGAGAGATATTATTGCTAACACTATTAATTTTATTATAGCTACTATTCTTGTTTCGATTTCCATATCCAGCATCTTCTAGTTGTTGATGCCCAACTATCAGCAGTTGTTTACAAAACAGTACCGTTGACTATTTCACTTAAATATTTTTTTCTCGCTATTAACACGCGCTGCTCCAGAATTCAATCGGTTCAATAAAGGCAATTCGGGTTCATTTCTTTTCGCAATCTGATATGAAGCATCCGTTTGAACTTTCTTTTAAGTCTCATTTATGCTTTCTTTATGAACAGAAATAGATACGTCAGTTTCAACAATGTAACCGTCACCCGCCCGCGTACTTCCGTGCGTACTTTATGTTGGCGTGAATGTTAAGCAATACATCCACTAGAGGGCAGCTCAGAGTCAAACGTTTCTGACAACAATAAACGTGGCGACCGTTGACGAGGTTGAACTAATGTAGCCGTAGACAGCGCTGTAGATGTAATAAAGATTAATAAGTAATAATTTCTTATTATATTACATAACCTTACCTCAAAAAGTACCACCATTTTTAAATTGCTGTCATGTCTTACCAGAACTATTAATGAAATGAATGAATGAAAGTAAACTATTTTGCACACAGAAAAAATGTGACCTCCGGATTTAACCCATCCGTGCAGTGAACACACACACCAGTGAACACTAGGGGGCAGTGAACACACTTGCCCAGAGCGGGGGGGCAGCCCCAAACCACGGCGCCCAGGGAGCAGTTAGGGGAGTTAGGTGCCTTGTTCAAGGGCACCTCAGTCGTGTCTTGCCCTGGGTGGGGTTCGAACCCGCGACCTTCCAGTCACAAGACCGGTGCCCCTACATTGTTAACTACATTGTTCCCATGATTTTTGTATTCCGAATATACCGAATATCCCATGATACAATATATATTGTATTAAATTTCGCAATCTGTCAGCAGGTTTTATTTGTGTATTGCAACCAGGACTTCAGTTTGCTTGTCAAAGCAGGCAAAATTTTTAAAGCTTGTTAAAAATAATTCTGAAATGCATTTTAATAAGGTTTAAGCACTGTGATTAAATTCACAACTAAAGCTACATATGTTTCTTGATAAGAAAGTGTAGAAATTGTATCTTTAATACTACGTGAGATCATAGAGCTTGATTAGAGCCGAACCAATGCAAGCGATGAAAGATGTGTGAATGATTTGTTGCGTTCCCTCGCCCCATGTTCCAACAGGTACTAACACACACAACAATTTCCAGCACACAGAGGAAGTCACGTCACAAGTATCTGATGTGCTAGTTTAAGTCTAAAATTATAAATGTGTGATTATGCATGTGTGAACAGCTCTCTCACAGCCAGATATTCATTTACATGGCCACCAGTCTTTAAAATCAATAATACTTTGGTAACTTTTTAAGCTGTAAATATTATTTATTACTTTGTTTCAGACTTATTTATTATGAATACAAAAAGTGGCTTTGCATATGGACAAAATACTAATAAGATTTACTATATAATTACAAATTACATAGTATTGATAGTATTTACAAATAAAATATAATTGCAAAATGATAGAAAATTTGAATTAATAGTTAAATTAATTAAAATTGTTAACTTAAATAATTTAATTCATAATAAATAATAAAAGATTACGGAGTGTTTATAAATAAAACAGTCATCTACATGACATAAAAACAAAAAAAAATTAAGTAAACAAAACCAAATGAATATATAATTGTGAAATAAAATACATTTACAACCTTGGGTCAATCATTAAAGCAAAAACCATAAAAAGCCTAAATATGTCTGAGAAATAACTGGAACCTGACCAAGATGTTTTATTGTGTTCTGTATTTCATTTTACTCACACTGGGATGGAAAAGCAAAACTGTAACTTTTTAATTAATTAATTTTTACATTTATTTCTAATCCAACTCATAACAGCATAATGGTGTTATTTTAATTCAGTTAGAGGAATAAATGTATAGGTGCTATATTATGTACAGCTATAACATTAATTACACAATCACACAAGCATCTAGACAACTAATCAAATCAACAAGAAGACATTCCTGTCCATGTCCGTTAGTTCTGTAGTGGATGTTTTACCAAAAATATTTATTTAAATACCTCCATTCCAGCAACCAGTAACCTTCTTACTAATGTTCCAAACTTAAAGCTTCATAACTAATACAACTTTCTAAGACAATCCACATCTACAGTCATGCATGTCCCAACAATCTCTACTACCAAACCTGCTGATGATCTGAAATTATTAGTCTGGTTTTTTACATTTTTTTTATTAACTTCAGCTCAGTGACGTCTTAGGCACTTTTTATGGGGTTGAACTAGTTGTACATTGGGAGGTGTGCTTCCAGTACTGCTTTTACTTTAGTATAAAGACTCCTGAGGAAATCCCCCCTTTTTTTAATCTCTCACTGAAACCGAAACAAAACCAAAACCAAGCATCTTGTAACATTTAAAATGCAAAAAAAGGGGGAAAAAAACACAAATCAGCTATAGATATGCTACTCTATGGATTACCCCAGGGAGGGGGTTTGGGGGGTTGTATTTATATTCTGGTATATACATTGTACATACCAGCATATACAGGCAAATCCATTATATAATTATATAATATGATATAACTTCATAATGATCAAACACACTATTACAGGGAACAACATGGTCAATAAATATGCAATAAAGACATTACCCCCCCCCCCCAGTATATAGCTCTGTGCATACATACAGTTAAAAGTTCACTACATGTACGCAGTATCTGCTGTTGCCGTCTCATCTCACATCAAGCGCTCAGCACATATGGGTTTCTTTACGTCCCAGCGTGCACTTAAAAGGTCACAAACCACTTCCTTAAACAGGCCACTTCCTCTCAGCGGACAAACTGCTGCGAGTGAACAGTATGTGTGTGTCTGTGTGTGTGTGTGTGTGTGTGTGTGTGTGTGTGTGTGTCCATGTCTGATTGAGCATAAAAAATGATGTCCTTTCCTTTTTTTATTAACATAAAAATAAAAAATAAAAAATAAAAAAAAGAAAAATCACACTCAGCATGTTCTATGGAAACAAATATGGAAAAACACAAACCCATAAGTGTTGCAACCGGAAGTGAAAGTGCATTTCAACATATCAAGTCAGACTTGTGGAATCGCATGTGTGTACTGAGTGGTTTGTCTTCACTGATGAAGAACTGTGATAAGTTTTAAAGAAGAACACTAAAATCGAACAATATACTACTGTAATTCATCATAATAAATATTGCATAATAAAAAAAAAACATGTTAAAAACTCTATAATCTAAGATTATAAAATTGAGATTCAACAATAATATTTAAACATACTTATAAAGTCTATATGTTGATACATGTGAATAAAAATTCCAGTTCATGCAGATGCTGCTACATTATAGATCATATACGTATACACAAGTGACATCTCATCTTGGTTAGCATAAAAAGACTAAAAATATTATTTTAATAGGAATATTTTTTATTTGTAATGTAATGAAGACTCTGGTTAAGGCTATGGCTTGGGAAAGGATTACGGTTTGTACTTTTTCCTACACATGAAAGGAAATATATCCGACCACATCGCCTTCTCTAAATTTAAACATGGCTTAATTTCTCATGAGATCGGTCTCTTGTTGAGTTGAGTTCTTGTACAAAAGTTCAGCTACTACTAAAGAATAATGTCGATGTCTCGTCTCCCTGAGTTAAGACGTTTTTCCCCATCTTTCCTGTATTATTTCACTCAAAACCAAAGTTTTCAGACCGAGCTTACACATTTTACTTCTGCCTAGATGGAAATGACAGATCACTGTATGTGAAAACAGCCTCCGCAGGATCTGCTTGCTTTACAAACCAAAATGTCACTCTAAACTTTTGCTTCTAATTTGCATCAGCAGCGTTGCAGCATTCACATTCAGTGATTCTGCCATTTTGAAAACTGAGAAAGACAGCGTCTTGTGTTGACTCCGCCTCGTGTGCCTCTCTCGGAGCCAAAGACGCGAACAGGACAAGACTATTTAATTTTTGTGCAACAGGCAAAAATGTAGTGTAAATCGCTTAAATCATGTCTGCAGTTATTTTTATTTATTCATTTATTTTGGGCATGTTTCGGACACTGAGATAACATTCCGAACACAGTTTTATGGAATTAGAAAAAAAAAAAATGAAAGAAAAGAAAGAAAGCTTTTGGTTCCTCCAAGGCTATCGTTTTCCTACAGAGAGAGCAGGCCCGCTTTACCTTGCCACCACGCCAACGTAAACCATTTGCTCTTCGACCCAGTTTGCTATTGACGTTTCAAAACACTACCAGTACGAACTATTGCAGATGATGTAATACAAAGGGATGTAACTTTGCTCATCTACAGTGAGTATATGATTGTGCAGTACTGGAACCCTGCAGTGATGTAAACCCAAAACACTAATCTGAAAGCAGCATCGTGCTGTGAGGGGCATGTTTGTGCCCTTCAGAGAGACGTGTTATCCTGTGATAAAATTTCCCATCCAGAATGCAGCACGGCTTGACGAGTATGGTGATGAAAATGATAGTAAATCAGACGCACCGGTCTGCACAGTCATTCAACCCAAGTATGAGGAGATTTGGACTGCACTTTTAGCTTATACTGAACCACCATCAACAGCAAAAGACCTATTAAAGTAACATGTTATGAAAGAACGATGATGGCCCATCCAGTAACGCTCCAGCAGGGTGCACTGAAGCTGTTCTGGTGGTTTGTAGTTACTGTCACCCGTCTGTACACATACAGTATTTATTAGACCTGACCTTCTGCATTGGTGCAATTTGAGGAAGGACAAAGTTGAAGGTCCTTTTATACCATTGTATACACACTCAAATGAGCAGGATGGCAAAAAAAAAAATTATAATAATAAAAAAAAAAACTACATCCATTTTAAACTCCACTGCCTATTTTTTTCTTTTTGCATAAAACAATGTGACTGCTGTTTAAAGAAAATTAATCCACTAGTCTGTTTTTTTTTTTTGGTTACATGCTTGGGCAATCAACTACATCACTACACCCACCCACTGGCTTCAGGCCTTCTGTATGCTTCAGTTTTCCCACTTCCCCACACACTCTAAAACATGTCATGTGATTAGACGCATCAGCTGTCTGACCACTAACAGACAGAGCCGAGTCATCGCTCCAGATCACCATGAGGCTTACACTATGAGACACCGAGTATAAATCAGCACATCCACTCTAAAGACGAGTACATACAGCACCAGATTTTACTTGTTCCTAGTAATTTAAATAATAACTGTATAAATTCCTAATTTATTAAAATATATATAAAAAGTGCATCATGTTAATTGGTTACATGATATATAACTGTACTGATAAGCATGCATCACGTTGAGTTCTCAGATTATTTTATTAGGTATCGACACATGTTAGTTAGAGCGACGGATAAATAAATAAATAAATAAATAAATAAACAATCCTATGATTTCTTTTCTTATATAAGAATTAGATTTACATTTAAAATCAGTTTAGATGTTTATTTCATGATTAAAACCCTGTCAGCTGAATGAAAACTAAACTAGATGGTGTCGCAAATGTTTACGATTGTGTTGTTAGTAAAAGCAAATTAATAAATAGGAGCAGTCATAGCTCGAGGTTAACTTCGATCCCCTGTACACACAAGACCCAACTGGAGGCCCTTGATCAAGGCACCTAACCCCCAACTGCTCTCCAGGCACCATGAATATGGGGTTGCCCATCACTCAGTGTGCAGAGAGGGGATTCCTGTGTGCAAAGAAGATACAGTGAGTCCCTTACTACTAACTGTGAAGTCTTCTCTATGGGTTAGCAGATGAAAAAAAACCCCGTTCACAAGTCTGCCTTACTGTACATCCTGTTGCACAGTTTTACGGTGGACATGTGCACTGATTATGAATGTATTACAAAGAACAATAGTGCCATAAATTAGTTATATATTCACTAGTCACTGCTGTGGCATGTAGTAAACAAATGGCAGCAGATAATCATAAAGAAAACGCAATACAAATAAACTGATAGGCTTAAAATATTTCAGATTAAGTGAAATCATAACTTTACATTGTGTAAAACTTAATCCCACTTCCTCCTGCTCCCAAAGGAATTCCTACCAATCTTGGCTGCTCTAGCAGTGACCTTCATATAAAAAAAATAAATAAAATGCAAAAACTTCTCACGCTGTGTTAAAGTGAATATTGTCATAATCGACACACAACCTCCCGGCCAGGAAAAACCTTCCAGACACGGTTGTAGACACATCATTACTGTTTATAGAAGGCTAGTCATTGTGTTGTTATGGACGGTCGTGTTGCACTTCTGTGCTGCACAAAGAAGTTGCCTACTGCTTTCCCCTGCAAATTATGGCTCGACTAAAAAAAAAAAAAAAAAAAGAATAATTAGGCCCCTATTTTGAATAAAGTGTTACCGGAAATTTTCACAGGGCTAGTCAGGCATGCACCAGGGTTCAAGCCAGCCTTTTCGAACTTATTCGACATATTTAAATAAAATAACCGAGGCTGTTTCTAAACTCTGAGGCTTCCACCTCAAGGCTTACTCATGGTTTCCCTGAACTCTTACATGAGCATATTCTTCTGAAAAATTGTGTAACTGCCGGCCCGGGTACAGGAAGCTCAATGTTTCCAGTGTTTGGGTGTGTGTTTCTTAAAATCTGTACACACACTGACCTATTCCACACTTTGGTTATGAAAAAGACTTTAGTTGCATGTACCACAGATGAATAATCGGGATGTCGTTGTGACCTCATGGCATCACAGCAGAGGTTCTCGGAGCTCTTCTCAAGACTGAAAGGACGATGATGTGTGTGCAGTGGCTAACAAAGCGGAGAGGAGACGGGATTTGATGTCTTGAGGTTTAAAAACTAAAACACAACGTTGTTAGGTAAATCACTAACCTAGGGAACTTGTGGGTGTCACAGTGTATTATTTGTTTTTCTGTTTATGGTTGTCTGGCCTACAAATGTGTCAGTGGCTTCTTAGAGGTCAGATTACCCAGAAAACCTTCCATATGGACTTTTAGTGATGAACACAATTTCTTTTGGTTCTGAATTAATTCGTTAAAATTAAAATTAATGCGTTATAATTAACTGATTATTGTTTCATACTATCTTATTTTACATAAAGAACATGAATCTTACTGATAAAAAAAAACCCAAAACATTTTATTTATTTAATTAGATATGTATGCAGGAAAAAATACCCCACCTTCACTTATTTGCATACATTTTAAATATTGGTATTAACATTTAAAAGATCTTAACTATATGCACTTTACATTTGTAGACACAGTGGATATAAAAACTCTGCACAGCTCTGTCACCGTTGTATAGTACAAAAATGACAGTAAGATAAAATCAGGTGTTTAAACAATAAAGGTCAGGTCTTTTTCCAACTTTATTATGAAATGCAAATTATACGTAAAAAAAACAAATCAGAAATGTTTACGAGGAGAAAAATGAAAAATATAAACTTATTTTGTGAACAAGTTATTATACCCTATGTTAATACCCTGTTTGGAATTTTATTACAGCACTCAGTGGTTGTTTTGGGTACAACCCTATCTGTGTGGTAAATCTTAAGTTGGCAATATTTTCCACTCTTTCTTGCAAAAACTTTCTTGCAAAAAAATTTAAAAAGATAAATAATAAATACAAGGATGTTTCCTGTGCATTATCAAAAACTGTTCACAAACATTTCTTTTATTTTTATTAAGCTGGTCCTCTAGTGATTTGGGTTATAGCTATGCTGAAATGTTAAGTTCCTTTTCTTCTTCAAGTTACTACCAGGAAAAACAAAGTTTTTGACTAAAATCAACTGATATTCATAGCTACCCAAAATTTCGTCAACCGTGATAAACGCGCTGGTTTTGGCTAAAGAAAAGCTGCCATAAACCATGATGCTGCCTCCACCATGCTTTACTGTGAGTATGGTGTTCTTATAGTATTGGATTTAACATAACACATTTTGCCACATGATTTAGGGTGTTTTAGATAGGATCGGATGGTTTTTTTTTTAATGAGTTTCCATCTAGCCACACTAGCCCAAAGCCCATACCTTAACAATATGAGAGACTGTTATCACATGAAGAGAGAAATCATTACTTTAGAACAATTTGATGGTAGGTTCTGCTCTTGGTTATGTCACTTTAGTGCTTTTTTTTTTTCTTTTAAGAAAACCCCCTCTGCTGAACGATATCTTTTGACAAGTGGCATCCCACAGATGCTTTGTAAGCTCCTTGGGGACCATGCATTGAGCAGTCAGATAAAACCAGAAAATTCTCCAGAAACTGCTGATCTGCTGACTGCTAATTAGCATCATGTTATTGATGACAGCTGTATGATAATATATTTTGTACCTGAGATTGAATGTGATTGGTTTATTCTGAACATAGTCACATACCCAATTATAACTCAAATATATATATATATATATAACTATAACTTATGCAACCACGTAATTGTAATAATTTTATTTTTAAAAAGTTCTTATAACTTTTATATTATTATTTATATTTTAATAGGTGTATGTAGTTTTTTTATATCCACTGTAAACGTGTCACCGGTGAGCAAGAACAAATTTGCTCATATGATTTCAACATGATTTAACATTCAAATGAGCTTATTTCACTATGTAACTCATTTCCTGTGGTGTTCCTAATTTCCAGCTGTTTCAGGCAAAATATGGATATCATCATCAAAGCCCATGAGTTTTCATGATGACCTAGAGGACATTAGTATGAGGGGTTATGGTTAAAGCTTACTTGCTTTAAGCAGAACATGACAGCTAAAACTTTTTATATTGCAATATATTACATCACTACGAAACGCTCTCTATATTACATAATACCACATGCAATTCACTAGTGCAACTGTAAGAACATATAAAAAGGCATGCAAATGCTTGACTTTTGATGCAGAAACCATCTTTTACATAAAACCATGGAGAATAAGACAAAATGCAGAAAGAATATTTAATTCGGTGGTTGAATGTATTGACCTGGATTATAGACCGTGTTAACCAGAGGTACATTAGACCACACTGAAGTGCATGTAAAAACTGGGTGCATTCTTACCTAATTTTTATGCACATGAATACTTCTATTTGAAAATATCTAGAAATAATCCAGATACTCAAACTGGATTAAATGGCTAAATATAAACAGGGTAGCATATTTAACTGACAACAGGTACTCTCAAAGAGTGTTAAGTTTTACTTCTTTCTGTTGCGTAAGTACATATTAAAAAGGATTCCTAAATTTATCCACACTTCCTCAAGAAGTCTCAGCCAACAGACTATATAAAGCACAAGAACTTACTCAAAACACCCAGACTGTCTGTTTGACGCAACAAATCTGATGCCATGTGACCATTTTTGGCTCTTGCTCTGTGATATCCTAAACTGTTCCACTCGAGTAATTCTTAGTTAAATAAATGATATTCCATTCACTGTCGTATATAATTGTTTATTAGGGGTGTAATTCAACAGCAGGTTCTCTTTCTGTTCAGTACCCCAAGTTTGTGTATGCAAACCCGAGTTAAACCCCATGTGGTTGAAGCCTAAACTGGAAATAAAGCAATGCACAGGACGTTTTCCTTTCTTAAATCCCGCTCACAGTAGTCACGCACTAACTCTAAGCCGCTTATCCTACTAGGAGGCTAGGTGTCAGGGATACTACAATACCCAGCAGTGACAAGGTGCAATACTGCGCACCTGAATCTTGTTGCTGGGGATCGCATGAGACTATAAAAGTCGTGTTCTCGGGCACCTTGCTGGGGAGTACTGATACTGGTATGTTATAATTGGTTATGATGATCATGTTCTTTATAGGGTATTGATATGATTATGATTGGATGATGTGATGTCTACGTTTGGGTATTATGTTTGACACTTTGAGGTACGACAGACCGTGATTGTGTTTCGTTCTTCCCGTTTCTCCTGTGCTCAGAGCGTTTTTTCCCTTTTGGCCTTCCACGGCAACTTTCGTTTTGTTGATTCTTTTTATGTTCATTAAAGGCTTCCCGCACTTGCATACTAACTCCTGCGATTGTGAGTACCTCTTTCTATACGCGCACACACCTCAGCTCTGTGCAGTAGCGCGGCCCACTCACACACACAAGTGTGACACTAGGAGTCAATCTCAGCACTCACTGGGCAGAAAGCACCCCATACAGGTCACCAGTCCATCACAGGGCAGACACACAGACTGAAACGCACACACACACACACACACACACACACACACACACATTCACACCTAGGGACAATTTATTAAGTCCAGTTCATTTTGGCTGTGAGGCAAAACTGGAGCTCCCAGGGGGTAAGGGGTGGATGGATACCCATGCAGAAGAACATGCAAATTCCACACAGAAATCAAACTGCATGAATTCCATAACAAATGTAGATGATCATATGTCCCATGAGCTACCAACTACTCGTTCACACTAAGGTAAAAGCCCCCTGCTTGTACTATGAATCCCAGTTCTGTTGTACACCTCTATTCTCAACCAGATGCCATGTAAACCTTTGAAGGTGGTTTTCTTTAAAAAAAATAAAAGACATCTATATTTATATCTGTTTGGATTACAGTTTCTGTATTATTGTTCTTGCTGTCACATCCCTTTTGTACATCTATAAAAGTCTGCACTGATTCAGTTCTAAACTAAACAAGAGCTGCGAAAACACACATCAGTTATAAGGTACTGATTTGGTGCCCTGCTCAGGCTTTATCAACCAAAGACTAACTTTCAACCAGTAAATAATCATCTGAGGTCAAAAATAAAATGGCACAGCAATGAGCAGGATTCAACTGGATTAGGAACATGATTATATTAAACCAAGACAAATGATGTGCATGTATGTGTATATATACTGTGTTGCACCGAATTTGATAAATGAGCACATGGTTCCTCACTGACAGAAACATAATGGTCTCTTCATGGTTAGTTGGAGATAACGGTGTTCTCTGGGTCCACAAGTGAAGATGAAGGTGGAGAGGCTGTGAAAGAGATAACTGCGTTCCAATGCTGTTTTTGATGTGAGAGTACGGTTAAGATAAGAATAAGATTTTACCCAAAAGGCATTGCTATCTCTTAAATTCCTCTCTCTCTTACAAAATTTTAATCATGATTAATCTCAGAATTTCATATTGTTAATCGCGATTAATCGCATTTTGTAAATCTACATAAATGAATAAGGCTTTAAAGTGAAATGTTACAATTAAAATTGTGAACACGTGTTATGCTAAAAGTACTTGTTAAAAACTGCTGGGACAAGAGAAAATGGTAAGGGAGTTTATTCACTCAC